>CAWUFW010002481.1:1920000-2194281 GCA_963921515.1 Calotriton arnoldi
CATATCTGAGGAACTGGCCTGTAGGCAGCTGGTAACAGTTCATTAGATCTTTCATTTGGATCAATGCGCCCTGTTGGTAGCAGTCTCCTACAGTAAGCATTCCCACCTCCGTCCAAACAGAGAGCTGCTTTTGGGTAAAATATGTGAGAGGGTCTCCATGTGGTAATCCTGCTAAGGGTAATGATGGTTCATACAAAGTCATACCCTGGGTTTTTACCATACATCTGCGCCAGCAGTTTAAAGCTGTTGCCAACAGTATTCCCGGTTTGGTGATCACCATTGTGGGGTTAAGTAGTTTCGCCATCAAGAGGTCTATTTGAATTATCCAACCTGCCTGTCTTATTTCGTCCTGGTTAACCCCGTCTAACCACAGCATGATCTATTGGAGCTGCAACGCTAAGAAATATAATTCGAAATGTGGAACCCCAAGGCCTCCCTCTTCTATTGGGCGTCTGAGTGTTGCTAATGATACCCTGTGTCTATTCCCGCCCCAAATTAAGTCTCGCAGCAGGTTATCTAGTTGCTTGAACCAAGAAGCCGATATGTATACTGAGATCGCTTTACAGGCCATAATGGGTAGTTTCAGTGACCTCCAAAAAGGTACACAAGCTTTCAGGGAGCGTAATGCTCCTCTGCTTAAAGGATACAGGAGACTAGGTCAGATCTGGTGGCAGCTCTGTAGGCTTCTCCAGCCCCCGACAAAGAGGAAATATGTGCGTTTTGGCTTTGTTAACCCGGAGGCCTGAGACTGATTAAAACATTTTGTAATTGTTCCATGGTTTTAGAGATGCCCACTACTCGGTCTCTAAAATAAAATGGTATATTCTCAGCGTATAATGAAATTATATGCTCTCGACCTTCTACCTCCAGCCACACCCTACCTGCCTGAATTGTTCTGTGAGTGGTTCGATTGCTAGAGCAAACAGGAGCGGAGAAAGGGAACACCCCTGCCTTGTGCCTCTAGGGATCTTGTATTGTGGTGAAAGTTTGGGGCCTGTTGTGACTCTTGCTCTTGGGGCCTTGTATAGTAACCTGACCCATTTGATCCAGCCCTCTCCCAAGCCCATCCGTTGCATTACTGCAAACAGGAAATCCCATCGGACCGTGTCAAAGGCTTCCTCCAGGTCCACCGACATCAGAATTGCTTTGCTTAAATTAGTATATTTTCTGATTTTACATGGATCTAATCCTTGCAAAAGTGTAATTTTCTGTTTCAAACTTTTGCTTGGGAACCTGTGTAGGAAAGTTTGGAAAATATCAGTAGATTACTGGCGAACACTACAAATACTGCTACAGTTCCACTTGTATACAGGAGCCTTTCTATGTCTCCTCTGTCCCACTTCAGCTATTACTTCTTCAACATTCCTTGGAGCCATCTTTTCTTTTGAAATAGGAATACTACCAAAAGTTTTACATTTATATAGCGCTTGCTACCCCTGATGGGGTGTTGAAGCGCTTTTTCGGCTAGTAGCATGCTACTCCGGTACCCATTAAGGATTAGTGGTGAATTATTATAGTGTTTTCTTGGGAGTAGCTTTTTTCATTAAAGAAAGGCTCAGTGCTAGATGTATGTTTCCATTCACCTGTAAAGATTTCACAAAAGTTAGTTTTATTCACAAGTCTTTTTTTCTGGCTTTTTCTTATCATGCTCCACACTGGTTTAGCTAATGTTTTCATTCTGTTTAATACTAATATAACATTTTTTCTTCAAGACAAATGCTTTATCTACAACAGTTTTTATATGTTTTTTTTGTTTAAAAGCTGCTGATCTTCTCTTATACTGCTTTATATTCCTTATCAAATTTCGTATTACCCTACTTCTAAACATTCTTCTCATTTCTTTACACTGTTTCTGCCTTGCTGTTACTTGACCTTTTACTTTATAACGTTGTCCATTTTCAATATGAGTTATTCCTTTTTGTTTCTGAGTTTTTGGCAAAGTTTTCTTTTTGTTCACATCATTTTCAATATTTTTAGTTTTCTAATGACTGTTTGACGAAACTATTTAGTTCTCCTACCAGTAGTTTTTTTTCCTGGATTGTATTCTGTCCACAGTGTCCTATTTTGTTTTGACACTTTTTCAAATGGTATTCTTCCTTTATAGCTTTTCTTCTTTGATCCTTGTTTGTCATCTTAAATCTTCTGTTTTAATTCAAGTAGATATCTAAAAACAAAATAGAGTATGCATTTTATGTTGTATATTAAAAACATCTCAATTCAAATTTATATTATATAATAATCCAGTTTAGATGCTAGTAATAGTGTTTGAGAGAATGTATAGTTGCTCTCCTCTTTGATATGTACTTAGATGAGATTGAACTGAATGTGCAGCACTGAAAATATAACTACATATAGGCCTGTAAGTGCACACGTACCTCACTAAAACTTCTAAGTACATGTATTAGCTGTTAAGGACATAGCATCATGCTCTATGCCTTAGCTACATCCTACCTTAGGGTGGCTTATATTTGGTAAGAGAGAAGATTAATGTTTATAAGGGAGTTTTAAATAGGAAGTCGCCCTAGCACTGGTTGCAGTTGCCCAAGTGTGCCAGTCCTCAGACATCTTTAAAGTAATACTTGTTTTGATGGTTCACTTGGTAGACTTAGGTCTTCAGTACATCTCAGTGAGTGTTTCAGTTCCTCTATGGGGGTCTGTTTGCATATATAAAAAAACTTTCTTAGTACATGGCTGATAGCCATTGTGACTGCATGCCTCTGTAAATCTATATCAAAGGGCTGACTTGGATTGTCTCTTGCGTGTCTCAGTGACCAATGAGTTATTTAAGTGACTGTCTCACGGCCTCCTTTATTTCTCGATACATAACAGCTGTGTCTGAGCATGTCAGTGAAACTTTAGGTGCTTCTTACACTGTCTGAGGAATGTATTAGAAGTTCTCCACTTTGCTATCAGCTTACATGAGATTGAACCCAACATACAGCGCTGACAATAGTGTGCATATAGGCCTCCAAGTGTGCACATAACTCACTAAAACTGCTAAGTACATTTATTAGCTTTAAAACATAGAGCAGCGTGCCTTGTAGCCTACCTACAGTCTACCTTAGGGTTGACTTTTATCTGGTAAGAGAGGAGATTAATGTTCATAGGCGTCATATGCGAACACCTCGGAGTCGGTTTGATGCTCAATTAGGGTCCACCTCTTGATCGTCTCAATTCTGCCGAATGAACAACACAGAATCTTGATCGGATCAAGTGAGGGAAGGAAGGGAAGGGAACAGCGGGGAAGGAGACCTAAAAAAGCAATGCACACTTTAGCTATCTGAACCAGCACCACAACGCAAACACTAGTATGGACTTCTTATGTACCTGTAAAGAAAATAAAGGCAGGCTGCAATGTAATACGTCCCTTTTGGTTTCAATTAAACTTCGTAAGGATTTTAATCCTGAAATACATAGAAGGCATACAAATGCCTAATACACCCTCAATAATTCTCGCTATATCTTGCATGATCTACACCAGACCGTCCAGTACCTACCCACAGGAAAACCATGCCCAACGTCACCGGGGAAGAGAAGAAACTTCACAAGAGATCCTCCCCTGTTAAATGGCAATAGGAAAAGATCAGACCATTAAAGCCTCAATTAATATGTACCATGCACCATAATTCCTGTTATCAAGTCACATGAAATATGCACATGCAGGGTTGTTCCCACCCTTGCAGTAGAGAAAGAAGCAATGTCACAATGATCCGATCTACAGTATATATCCCAGCGTGAAATACTGACTTCACTCAAGATCAAAAGGGAACCAGTCTCAATGGATGGGAGAAAACCTCTCCTTGAGGTTACAGTGCTCGGGAATAAACAATGTGAGAAAATCTCTCCTTGAGGTTGCAGTGATCAGGAATAAACAAGACGCCAACAGTTTTGGAATAGAACACTGCCCTTTGCTGCTGAGACTGGAATTAGCAAGGCAGAAAGTCCAGAACAAAAGGCACACAAGTAACTACCAGCGCACCACCCAATACATTACCCGTCGAAGTACAGTCGTGCACAGGACTCCTGGAACTGCTCCAAGAACCGGGTAACTCTAGCGGCAGGAATGAATAATCTGCCTCGAGTCAGTCGCAAAGCCGCCCCTTCAAGGATTCCGGCCGGAAATCCTTTCGTCACGTGACCCCGGAAACAGGAAGCGGAACTTGGACTCACGGGAGTTGTAGTCCGGAACCGCTTGCTCCCGATAGTTCGTTCCGGACCGAGGAAGCACAGCGATTCCCTCCTACGGGCGAAAAGGTGAGTCATGACAATAGGGGAGTTTTAAATGGCAAGTCGGCCTAGCACTAGAACTGCTTGCAGTTGCCCAAGTATACAAGTCCTCAGGCATATTTAAAGTAATACTTCTTTCGATGGTTCACTTGGTAGACTTGGGTCTTTAGTACATATCTGAATGATTGTTCCAGTCCCTGTGTGAGGGTCTGTTTGCCTATACAAGAAAGTTTCTTTGTACATTGCTGGCAGTCATAGAGACTGTATTGCTCTGTAAATGTATATCAAAGTGCTGGCTTGGATTCTCTCATGGGTGTTTCAAGAGTTATGTAAGTGAGAGTCTCACTGCCTCCCTTAGTGCTAGGTACATAACAGTTGTGTCTGAGCATGTCAGTGAAACTTTAGACGCTTCCGGCAGTGTCTGAGGGATGTATTAGTTCCTCGCCACTTTGCAATCTGCTAACATGAGATTGAACTTTACGTATAGCACTGAAAACATAACTCTGTATATACGCCTCTAAGTGCACATATAACTCACTGAAACTACTAAGTATATGTATTGGCTCTAAAGCACATAGCAGCGAGCCCTATTGCCTAGCTACAGTCTACCTTAGAGGTGACTTCTATGTGGAAAGAGAAGAGATTTATCTTTTAAATGGCAAATCGGCCTAGCGCTAGAACTGGTTGCAGTTGCCAAAGTGTACCAGGCCTCAGACCTATTTAAAGTAATACTTCTTTCGATGGTTCACTTGGTCGACTTGGGTCTTTATTGCATATCTGAATGAGTGTTCCAGGCCCTCTATGAGGGTCTCTTTGCCTAAATAGGAAAGTGTCTTGGTATACATCACTGGCAATCATTGTGACTGTATGCCTCTGTAAATCTATATTTAAAGACTGGCTTGGATTGGCTTTTGGGTGTCTCAGCGAGTAAAGAGTTATTTAAGTGAGTGTCTCACTGCCTCTATTAGTGCTAGATACATAATGTTTGTGTCTGAGCATGTTGGTGAAACTGTACACACTTTTCACACTGACTGAAGAATGTACCTGTACCTCTCCACTTTGCTATCTGCTTACATAAAATTTAAATCATTGTGCAGCACTGAAAACATTAGTCTACATATAGGCCTCTAAGTGCACACATATATCACTAAAACTACTAAGTGCAAGTATTGGCTTTTAAGTACAGAGCAGTGTCCCGTATGGGTAAGCTACAGCATACGTTAAGAGTAAATTATATGTGGTGGAAGAGCAGGGTAACGCTTGATGAAGAAGTTTTAAATAGCAACTAACCCTATTTGTAACAAATGAATTCACATGCTCAAGTATATCAGGCCTGAGACCTGTTTAGTAGATTCCCCCCCCTTTGTAAGTGCTCAATTAACATTTAAATCAAGCTCAGTCAGTGAAAGAGTAAGTCAACATATGGGCCTCTAAATGATGTTATTCACTGTAACATCTAACATGTGAAACCTTTTACCCACATAAGAGTATGCCATGGGCCCTACCTACAGCCTAAAATTGGGGTGTGTTATATGTGATAAAACAGCACAACCCGATGTGGCGGTGTCATTCCTTGGTATGTCCTGCTGACTGATTCCTTATCTAAATTCCTATTTATGAGACTTTTTATATCTATTTATTTGCAGATCAATTAAAGTTGTTTTAACTTAAACTGAAAAAACCCAGCAGAGTCCATTCTGGATTTAGGGTGTTCTCTCATTTCAAGTTTATCATGGTGCTCAAAAATATCTAGATCTGGAAGGGACATTGAGGGCTGAATGATGTTCAGCACCTCCCACTCTGACTGATAATGCTGAAACATCTATCGAGTGACAAGTTTTTATTTTTTGAGCCTGTGACAGATGTACACCACTTATTAATAATTGTTAGCTATGTTAGTGCACAAATTTAACATTCCATCGCACTATCCAAAATAAAGAATCTTATGAAACGTTTGCAAATCTAGTTCATTTCGATGTAGTATTTGTAATTTGTTATGCTTTTTAGGTCGAGCCTAGCGCAGCGCGCATGCGCTGTTCTATGGGAGGCTTCATGTAATCAGCATAAACTTTTCAGTGTGGCTCAGACTCCCCCCACGCATTTGGTTGGCTGTTGCCTGTGTCATTGTGTTTTTGTAGCCTGCCAATGGCTAAACGCGAGCGCATGTCCCACCTTTTAGACAAATGTTCACTCCCACAGCCTTTGCCTTGCGGGAGCGAGCAGGGCGCCAGCTGCATTCCTCGTGTGTCAGGTTACACACAAGGCGCCGCGCTTTCACTTTTGCTTTTTTTTTTTCCTTATAGCGCGCGCTCGCGCACACCACTCGCGGGCTAGCAGATGACCATGCAGAGACTGCTTGTTTCTGAAACGGGTGGATAGTGCGTGTGTGCATGTGATCCAGCTAAAGCTAGACTGCCAGGCTCCAGTAAGACATGGGCTGAACTGCGCCAGGGCTCGGACTGGATTCAGCGCTGGCTGGCCCCATTTCTCTACGCGCATCAAGATGCGGCTGAACGTCACCTCTGCTGAACCACTGACGAGAACTGAAGAGTAGAAACGCACACAGCATGAAGCACGACCAATGCGCACAGAAGAAACAGATGGGCCGGCTGCAGCGAAGGATTTGTTGTCAGGACAGCAAGTGTACTCTCGGAGCGCGGAGAGAAAGAGACATACCCATGCAGTCTTAGAATAGCTGGTGAGAGCAATCCATCGACGCTTTTAAAGTTAGCAAGTCCCAGATGTAGAGTCTTCCAGGCAAAAGATGCCTTCCATCTTGGGAGCAGAGAGCTGTGCTATTCTACAAACCCAGTATTTATTGCTACTCCAAGTGGGTTACTGAGGGTGGAGAGTGTCCTGTCCACACGTGTGGGGCTGTGCTGCGGCATGAACAGAGAGCGCCGAGAGATGTGGCGTCAGTTTGGTCTCGGTCATCATGGAACAAACCAACAACAGTGAAACTGGAGGTGGGTAGAAGGGGCGTTCCACCTTCAGTGTAACACATGCATAATACTACAAACAGAACGGCCTTCCACTGGCCTATTTACAAATGACCCTTCATAGTACGACATTCGTGCTTTCTCCTTCCTGTGCCTAAATGTTCACTGCATGCCTGGTGCTGTATGCGAGGCGAGCGCCTCGCTACCTGACCCACCACTGCAGCAGCGTTTTCTTTTCATGGACCAGTGTTTTTTGCAATTATGGAGAAGATGGAGATGAAAGGCTGCATTGAATGTCCTTGAGCAGCGATGAAATGATGTAGATGCTTGGTTCCGGTCGCCAGTGACGCAGGAGTGCTGCGGTAAAGAGCAAGCAGTCACGTGACTGTGCAGTAAACGTTGCCTTGGTTACAGGGTTTACAGGGAATTGAACAGGATCTGGCGATAGAAATGTGTTGGCTTTATACATGTTGTTACTGAAGTGCAGATTGGGACTACAATTTGCAAGGAATTGAGTGCCTGTCCCCCTGAGCCACCGGTGCATTCGCTATATGAATTTATTTTTAATTTTGAAATTATATAGCACTTACTACCGCTGACGAGGCATGCAGTTAGACTCCACACACCCCCTCATTCCATTCTGTGAATCCATTATGCTACGCAGGGCCCTCTTGCCTGTCCTATTTAAATAGTACCACAGAACGTAGAACTTGTCTGTTTTGGAAGACTTGAACATGGAAGAACCATGCACGGCTACTCCGGAAAGTTCTCTAATACTGGAAAGCCTTTGAAAAGAGAAGGTTTTGAGGGTAGCAGAGGTCGGCCCTACTAATTAAGTTCTCAAAGGTTTTGGTATGTTAGGAGCAGTGGTAAAAAGCAGCCAACAGCACAAGAAAGTGAACCCTGTCTAGACACCAGTACAAGTGAGATTGTCTCAGAGCGAGAAGCATGCTGGGAAGTCGTCAGACACTGCAAACTAGCTGAGGTCATTATGCGAACTATTCTGGGAAAGTAACTTTCAAAAGAGTTGTGCACGTTTGCGTCAAACTGGCTGATGCTTTCTTTCTGAGGGGACTGGGAAATGTACTTTTTAAATGGGAGAGGGTGGACACATTTCAGTGGGGCTGCTAGACTTTACTTGGTCTGGTCCAACTGATAGGGACAGGGACTGGGAGTCTGTGCTTCCTACCCATGCTTCTGTTCTCCCACTGCAACAATACTTCCACTACACACTCAGTGAGGCATAAAATGGCAGCACTTTGAACAGGCGTCATTGCTGGGCCCTACTTCAATGTCTATCATCCCTGGTCACGACTATATTTTGGCTTCAGACAGTCTGGGATGGCTCTGTGCTAGGAGGGGTACAGGGATATGTTACTTCCTTTATCACACTGCTCTGTTAGAAGAAAGTTTGTGTCCCCAAACCAGCTGATGGAGATCTGTGAGCAGCTCTAGAGTAGCTGAAAAGATGAAACACTGCAAGTCTGGACAGCCTACAGAATGAGTGCAGGTGGAATGATAGACAAGAAGGCCCTGCACTAAATCAGATTAAAAGGCCACCCCATGTCTGTGCGGCTATAAGGCTTATAAGGTCCCAAAGGCGAGACCTATTGGCTATGCCAATGCTTGTTTTTTATTGCGAGGATGAATAGTACCTTTTTAGTCGTAGTGCACGGAAAATGGATTTTACACTAATAGACTAAGTTGAAAGAGTTTTTTTTCTATAGAAAAGTAGTTATGCGGTTTAACTGTAGTACTTTACTGTTCTTAGGTGTTACTTGTAACTGTGTCATATTTCTTGGGTTTTAAGCCATTGTCATCTTATTCTAACATATAGATTTTTATATCAATAAAAAGTGAACAATCTGCTGTCAGTAGTTTATACTTGATTTTATAAATGTGGTTTTAAACATTTAACAAGCCAAAATGATTGGGTGGGTGGACTAAGAGTGTGGTTCCAGTGCTTTCTGACCATTCTCTTTTGTGGTGTGGTACATGGTTACTATTAGTTGAAAAGTCTGTAAAACCATATTTGAGAATTTTTTTCAGATTCTGAAAACAACCTGTGTAGAGTAGAATAGGTTTAGTTTTTAAGGATTTACTTTATTAAAAGAAACAAGAATTCCCTTTAATATCAACGCAACTGTTTCTTCCACCTGGATACCTTCAGGTGATAATTCAAAACATTTTTGTCTGTTCCGCTCGCAAAATGAGTAATCTAAAAAGAACTAGATGTGCGCAGTAGTCAGTAGTTTTAAACATTTTATGTACAGTCATTTTATTTAGATCAGAATTTCAATGAATTGTTTTCTATCTTCTTTTGCAGAAAAATCAGGAGGACGGGTGAAATGTCAGTATTTTTCTACAGTGGACAAAGTTGTCTTTGTCGACGATTATGCAGTGGGCTGTAGGAAGGACCTTAATGGCATCTTATTGCTAGACACAGCTTTGCAAACTCCAGTATCCAAGCAGGAAGATGTCGTTCAACTTGAATTACCGGTCACAGAAGTAAGGTTTTCTGTTCATTTTACGATGGTGCGGTATATGTACTTGATCTTAGTAACTGTTTTGTGCTTATTATTATTTTTTACAACTGCTGATGGACTAATATTTGGACAGTATTTGTTGCAGTTCAGGCCTAATGACTGATATCACGGTATTCTCAACCCGGTCTGTTTTTCATAGTCATTATTGCTTTTCTCCTTACTGGCTGTTAAACTGAGCAGACGAAGCCTGTGCTGCACCAAACTGATCGAAAACTGCACAATAGCCTAACATTTCTTATTATGTCTATATGTCAATCATAGTAGCGAAACTAAGTGCTGTCCAATAGCACGTTCTTTACAGCAACTGTACTAATAATTCTACATTCACACACAGGGCCAGGTCTATGTAGAGTAGTATTAATATGAGAAAGCACTGAGTTATTGCCTTATAGAATGTAGCTTACAACGACATTACACATGGAAACCACCCTATTAATTGTCACTGTGAATGTGTCATTTTTGGTTTTTATCTCTGCTTGGATTTGACCACTGACCCCATGGTTTTTGGTTAAGTAATTAAAAAATTCAAATACATGGAAAATACCATGGCGTAAACCATACGTGAAAATATGCAGCATGTACCATGCTGGTTATTACATTTGTTGGGAGAAGGGATGGACATTGTGAGCGACTCGAAGCATCACTTCTTGTGAGTCATGACCATCCCCATACTCAACAATGGTAATACACATTATATTGCACTCAGTGCATCTGCATATAAAGTTTAAATGGACAATATAAATATATGTACATACTTCACCTCCCTAATGTGCTCTTTTCTATGTAACTAAAAAACCAGAGTTGAGATAAAGTATTATTATTTAGAGTGTTGCAATTATAAAGCATAACGGGTACCAAAGCACAGGTACATTTGTATTTATATTCTGCATTTTGCATATTGGAATCCTTTATAAATAAAGCAAAAGAGTCACAAATTGAAGTTCAACACAATCTTTTGCTATTATAGAGTATGAAATGTTCGGAATGATCTACTTGTCCAAGGGCTGGAATGCCTCCGAAACAGTGGCGGCAGACACTAAAAAATTACGGCGGGCGGATGAAGGGGGTGCTGGGGGTGAGAGGGGGCCAGCGGTGGGAGCGTTTGACGCGGAGGGGGGTGTGTTAATAATAAAAATAAAAACTTGCCTGGTACGGCAGTCTGCCTTGCGCTCCTCTGCTGCAGTTCCTGTCCCAGGAGTCCCTTGGAAACTATCACGACTCGCATCCAATGCCCGGGCTGCTCTCATATGAGAGCAGCAAGGCGATTGGCCTGAGCGGGCTGAGAAGACGCTCCGCTCAGGACAGGTGTCTGTGGGGTTTCTCCAGCCTGGCTGTTCAATACAGCTGGGCTGGAGAAACCTAAGTGGGCATGTGTGTTTGGCTGGCCAAAAACATGTGGACTTAAAAGTGCACATAGCACTCCTCCTCCCCTCTCCCATATGCTGGACCCGCCCCTCCCTGCACATGCTGGCTCAGAAACTAAGATATCGTTTTATATTTCACTTGCTGGTCGACGCTCCACTGCCATTGCGGAGGAGCTGCCGCTGCTCAGAAATAGATAATGTAAAAAAAAAAAAAGCCAAATAATGTTATTTTGTGTCCTTTTTAGGACCATGCAATGAGGTGACAAATTATGTTGGTGTTCTCATTACCTTAGAGCTATGACAATATCCTACCTGATTATGTTAAGGCTCAGAGTATATAAGGGTTTGGATTCTAGCAAGGCTGTTATTTAGCCACCTCTCAGCAAATCTACATAGAGGTACTAAAAGTAGGCAGTAAGTAATGTTTTTATGCTTTTTCTTTTTTTAGCTTACAACCGCTGATTGACGGATATTGGTTCGAGGGCAGGCCTAATGACTGTGATATCACAGTCTTCTTAACTCTGCCTGTTTTTCATAACCATCATTGCTTTTTTTCTTTACAGGCAGCGAGGCTGTGCAGACAAAGCATGTTTTGAATCGAGCTGGGTAGAAATCGCACACAAGAGTCTAGCATTTTCAATATATAGGGGTCTTTCACATCTTTCTTCTTGGAAGCCAAACAAAGCTTGGACATTGAAGTGTCAGACATGCCCATTGTTATATGTACCTTGTAGGAAACCCCCTACAAAAATCTGGCTTCTAGAGACACTGTGTGTGTGTGTGTGTGTGTGTGTGCGCGCATGTAAACAAAGCAATGCACATTTTTGTACAATCCTGCATTCTTATCTACACTTTTGTGTTTTCCTTCAGTACATAAAGCCAAACACTATACTTTAGTATTTCACTTACTTTTTAAAGTAAGCATTACCCTATTTGAAACCACCCCCATTATTTGTATGCTAACTGTACAAAAATAAAAACTCAGTATAAGAAATGTACTTCTTGTAACCATCTAATATGCTCTCATATTGACTTCCAGTAGTTGTGGTGACATCTAAAACCCCTCAGCCTTCGCGGGTTTAATGTCAACTGAATCCTAATCTCTCAATGGAAATGTGGCATAGGACATTTAGCAGTTTGTCATTACATAGCCTCTTTCTCCTCTCTCCCTTTCTCTCTAGTCTTTCTTTTGTTTGCTGTCTCCCATTTGCTGGGTCTCTACACTGGAGAACAAACTCTAGCGCACATATGTTTACACAGTTTGTTTCTTTAATTAAAGTCATGGCTGCTGCTACCACCAACTCGTTATGACCTTGCTGGTTCTGATCACCGCAGTAGAGAGGTCACATCTCAAACACTTGTTTGCTCCACACTTAGATATGACTTGGTGCTTGAAAATACTCCTGCCTTCTCTAGGTATAGAGAGAACACTGCACATACACTCATTTGATCATCTTTTGCCTCCCTCCAGGGTAGAAAACAGGTTTTTATTGTGTAATGTTATGCTCATTAATCCACATTCTATATTGGTGGGCAAATTTTGTTTCATATATTTGCTGCTTTTTATCACCAAGTGTCAAACAGTTAACTGTATAGACCAATGGTTCCCAAACTTTTTCAACCCCTGGTACCCTTGACCTAGGCTCCCCATTATGTTAAATTTTTTCGGCTGGGTGGGGATGTAAGCCTGGCCTCAGGTGTACTTCCCTTTTTCTCCCTGAAAATAATTGGGATGAAGCCAATGAAGGTATTATATTCATAGATGTAACAAAAATATAACCGTTGTTTAATAAAAAAAGTTTATTAGGTTAAGTCAGAAACGATACTCTTCAGCACTGGGGTCCGTATATAGAATTTTCTTAATCTATTTTAAGAAATTGCCTCTAGCATGTTGGGGGAGAAGCTATTTTATTCTGTTGTTGGTAATTAGAGTGCCCATGCATTTTTATAAGTACACTCTTAGGCTATACAGCATCCTGCACCAGCCAACATAAGGTGCATCAGAAATGTGCAGCAGAACCGATATTCCTTTGAGCCCAATTCGCATTAGATCCGTCATCCCCTGTCCCCCTTGCGATTCGAGCATTACAAGCCAGACACAGAGCCATCTGTTCTGTCTGACAATTAGCTTCTGCATCAATACGAGCCAGACGAACGCGAAATTCCCTTCACTATAAGACAGGCTCCTTTGAGTTTCATCAATGTGTGCTAGACTCCTGAGAGCCAACAATGCCATAAGACAGTCACCAAACGGATCCATTACCATAGCCTGACAGAGCCCCCTATTTCCAGTCCCCATAAACTGCCCCTTCACCATCTACCATGCTATATTCCAAGAACAAATACAAAACCGTAAGTGCCATGAAGTTCCCATTAACAAGCAGTAAGTAGGTCCCACTGTTTCCATTACCACCAGCTAACAGACCCACAGCTCCTCCATCCAAAGGACCTTAGAGGCTCGCCCGTGGTCAAATAACCGCTATCGAAAACCTACCCACCACTTTACTGTAGACCCCCTATGCTATTGAATAATTTGGCGCAAGACGTAGACCCCATGTGGTCCCAATACCAGGTAGCCCTCCTGTCAAGCAGCAAAACCCACGGCCTCCCATATGACCAACTAGCACACTCCATTCTCTCTCCTGTGAATTCTGCACACCTAGAGCGTGGGCCACATCTTAAGCCACACCACCAACAGAGTGCCCAACCCTCTGCTCCCTGGCCAGACCCGTCGTGCCCTCAACTGGGGAGGCATTTGATGTGCCCTTACCCTGCCCCCAGCCCGTTAAACTGGCCCACCAAGAACCCTGCAACAAGCCAGTGAACCCCTCAAACCTAGGTTTACCAGTTCCGCCCGAGATGGGGCTCTTCCAAGGAACTTGGCCTGCCAGCACCAGCAGCTTGTGCGATGCCCACCTCATTTGCATGACTGTATCGCGGCCCCCCATTGGTCGCCGCACCCCTTTGGCTGCTTTGGGAAGTGCATGGTTGCACGCCTAATGAAGCTGCACTATCTCCGTACCCAGCCTTTTTTCAACAACACTTGGGGTTCTACAACCCTAAACAAAGATACAGGGGCGGCGAGGGAGAGGGGGCAGCCAACATGGAGGCCCTTTGCCCGCAGCCAATGAGGAGCGTGTTTACTGCGAACTGCTGTCACAATGCCAGGACCTGCTGGCTCTCTTGAGAAAGAGAGAGCGCGCGCAGCTAAAGTTCAGTTGAGATAGTTGCGCCACCTGCAGGGAGGGGCAACCATAAATAATTAGCATTGTGATCTGTACTACCAATTACATGTAGGACTCCCAAAAGCATATAATCTTATACAGGTCAACTTTTCATTGTTACCAATTAAGTAGTGCTTCCCAAACTGGGTGCTTGGTGCGCTTCTGTTGGTTGCGCCCGTGGCTAGTTTTGACAGCGAACCGGGGTGTTGTGGCGCACAAATTGAGAACCGCTGATATAGACTAATATTTCAACCTGATTATTTGGTTTTCTGTATTACTTTTTGTGGATTTTCATTTTTCAAACTAGTGATGTAGCTATCAAGTCATTCTGTGGTGGTGGGCAATACTAATTTTAAATTCATCCAGTTTACTTTTCATTTCTAAGACTAATAAGCATAACATTTAACTGTGAAGTCCCTTTTCCTTACTGGTGTGGAGAACATGGTGGGCGAATGAGTAGGGGACCAGTTCTCTTTCTGTATTCACACAGTATATAGGAATATTTTCTCACTTTCTAGTGCCAAGTCTCTTTAAAGTATGGAAGAAACAAGATTTTGAGTTATGAACTCACTTGTGCTGTGACCAAGACCAGAACGGTCAAAATGTGTCTGCAGCAGCCATGAGGAATTAATGAAATGAACATCTTTTGCATACACTAAATGAGTGTTCGCATCCTTTCTCCATTGCGGGGAGACAGCAATCCAGAATGAAAATCAGGCAGCCTATCCCATAGCCAGACTCCTGGTCTGATAAGGCACTACCTCGCCAATTTTAATGCAGCACCCTAGGAATATTGGTCTGTTTTGTCCATCTGTCCGTCTTAGTAGTGAAAATACATAACCAACAACACGTTCTTTAGGTAGAGCAAATCTACACTCGCACATTTGTTACTATAGTACAAAGGTTAAGTAAAATGTAGCACAGTATTAAGATGAGAAAAACACTGTTTTACTGCCTTACAGTTTAGCATGTTACAATGACATTACACATGAAAACCACCTTCATAATTGTCACTGTTGCTTTGTGACTTTACTCTCACTGATCCGATTTAAACGCTTGCATCGTGTTTGGTTAAATAATTAAAAATAAATAGACATGTAAAAATGCCATGGAGTAAACCATGCATGCAGATGTGCTGCAAGTGTCATGGTACTTATTACAGTTGTTGGGCAAGGTGATAGATATTGTTGTCTTGAGGCATACCCTCTTGTGAGTCATGGGCCCTCCCCACTCTCAACAATGGCAGTAAAGCTTGTTACGCTTTGTTCATCTACATGTAACTTTAAATAGATGATATAAATATATGTATATACTTCTCCCTAATGTGATCTTTTTTACGTATTCAGAGTTGGTTAAAAAGGATTGTTTACCGTGTTGAATTTATAAAACATGATGGACCAAAGCATAAGTAAATTTGTGTTCATGTTTAACATTTTGCATATTTGAGTCATTTGTAAATAGAGCAACATAGTTTTAAATTAGTTCAAGTTACTCTTTTGCTATAAAAGGGTGTGAAAGTTTAGAAATTTTCTACTTGTCCAAGCGACCGGATACTTCAGAAATTTACTTTTCCTGTTAAAAAAAAAAAAAAAAAAACTGTACTTTTGGTACCATGCATTGAATTGACCAATTATGACTGTGTTCTCATTATCTCAGAGCTCTGATAAGTCTGTCTGTTATATGTCAGGGCTCAGATTATATAGGGATTTGGAGTCTAGCAAGGCTCTTATTTTGTCACCTCTCACCAAATCTACATACAGGAACTAGAGGTAGGCAGTAAATGGTACTTCAGGGATTGGAATTCCCTGTGCGTTTGTGCACACTTAAAAATAACATGTTATAGGTTGTCTCCAACTCCTCTCCAATCTCTGCCCTCACAGAAAAAGGCTGGAAATGTACTCCTGATAAGGGCAGGAATAAAACTTTCTTCAGGTTGGCAAAAATGTAGGTACAGTGAATTTGTAGCCCCTCAGCAGATTTTTTTTTAGCAAATCTGTGTCATATTTGCCCACATGACAGTGGAATTTACATAAGTTTGTTAGGAGTACGAGTTCCAAGCCTACTTCTGTAGACTCTTGTGAATTTGTGGAAGTTTAAATCTCAGCTAGAGCAAGGGTATACACATGCATGTGCACCTTTGTGACTTTATTTAAGAATCTAGCGCCTAATTTATTTATTTTCACGTTGCCCATAATATTGCCGACAATGGTTTACATTGATTACCCATTATTAACCTGTTAATGGAACATAGCGTGTATCAAAAAGGGTTTATTAAATGGTACATCGTGCACTGTGTGAGATGTATTGGCTGCTTACATCGGGCCCAGAACCTATCCATTGTTTACAATTGGTTATCTTCATTGTCACGTTAATTTGCTTTCTTCATATTGGTTAGCTTGTGTGGGCTGTTATTCCTCTTCGTGCATTTGACCCTCCCCTGGTGCATGACCCATTACTTCTGTCCTTCCACTGCTCACTTTTCAGGCACTAACATTTTTTTCTTCTCCACAAGAGTGCATGTGTTTTCCATCTGTCTCCCTCGTATACTTGATTGCCACACTCGTGTTGCTTTTTCTCTCTGCCCGCATGACTATCTCAATCAACTCCCCCCTCCCACCGCCCTGGTGATGAATTCAACCACATTTGGTTTTACCCCCAAACCATATTTCTTTCTCGCCCTTGTCGTTCTCCAGCCAGCTTTACATTGCATTTTCATTTATTTGCCTTTTCCTGGTCCACGTTGCTCTCTCTCTCTCTCCGTTTGCTACTCTCCATGTTTGTTTTCACCACCCACCCTCTGTGATTCTAACCCATCCTATGTTTCTTCTGACACCCACCTTGCTTCACTCACCTGCTTGTGCTTTTTTTCTCTTTAACTGATCCAACTTGGGTCGTCGAACAAAATGAAAAAAACATTTGCATCACTTCGTATGTGTGGAGATGCTTGGCGTGCGCATACCAAATTCTGCAGTTGTCCATGTCATATATATATATATATATATATATATATATATATTTTTTTTTTACATTTTATATATATTCTTCACGTTTAGCCATGCTGCATAACATCGGGAATGTTCTACAGTGTGATTAAAAACATTGGCAAAGCCAGTAGTTCCCGAAGGTGATAACTGTTGATTTTGCTAAATGCTTGATTTTTATGCTGGAATTGTCAGAAATGCAAGCTGAGCTCGCAGCTCACTGTATTTCTTTTGAGCCCTCACCCTAATAGTTAAGATTTTACATTAATCATATATAAAAGTCTGAACAATTCGCATTTGGATACACTCCTTGCCTTAGAGGCGTATAATCATCTTTAACAGATCAATACTGTAGTAATGTAAGTTGGCAGCCAAAGGGTTAGCGCTGCAGGGTGTCTGGCCTACTTATCCAGTGGACAAAATAAACCCAAAAATTTGTTTATCCTTGACCACAAGCTATATGTTCTGGTAGTCCGGCAACAGGATTTCGACACACCTGTATTACCTTTTCATTTAGTCTCTTCCCACACCTCTCTTTAATATCACCCACGCATCTCATCAAGGCCTTTCTCCCTGCCATGCGGAGTCCCTCAGGGCTCGGCCCTGAGCCCTACACTCTTCAATCTCTATGTGACACCGCTGGCGATACTCATCAAAAATACTGGTTTCTCCCTTGCATCATACGCTGACGACACTCAAACTGTGGTGTCACTAACAAAACCAGAAACAAACTCGAACTCTGCATTCAAGACCTGCATGAGTAAAGTTAGCAATTGGATGGACAATAATTGTCTGAAACTGAACGCCACAAAGACTGAGGTCGTCCTTTTTGGCAATAACCCTTCCTTTTGGACGCCGGCCTGGTGGCTGCCTGAGTTGGGCCCACTCCCGGAATCCACAAACAAAGTAAAAAATCTTGGTTTCGTGTTAGATAACGAACTGAAGCTTAAAGATCAGGTGAACATAATTACATCCGCCTCTTTTGGCTCTCTGACGCTGGTAAAAAAGGATTGAAAAATTCCAACCCCCAGAACTTTTAAAAATGGTGATCATCGCCTTGATACTTTAAAGGATTGACTATTGCAATAGTCTCTACATTAGCCTTGCAATAGGTCCCCTGAAAAGGCTCCAGACTCTGCAAAATGCAGCAGCCAGCTTCCTCTTCAAAATTCCAAAATATGAATCTGCTAGAGGAGCCATTAGGAAACTCCCCTGGATACCAGTTAGACAACGTTGCGGATTCAAAGCCCTATGCCTGGCTTAGACAGCACTGCACGGCAAGGGATCATTACGCTTCAAGGAGAAGCTCAGTTGGTATATTCCAGGAAGGACTCTTAACTCTAGCTCTGCCATGAGCTTGACGGTCCCCTCATTCAAGAGGACCATTTGGGGTGGCAAGAGCTTTTTCAGGACCACTGCAGTGCTCTGGAACAGCCTACCCCTGACACTAAAAGCCGCTCCCTCCCTACTCTCCTTTAGAAAGGCTTTAAAGACTTGCCTCTTCTTGCAAGACTAACAGATACTGAAGCCCAGCAAGTAGCCTCATTTCCAACTGATCTGCACCCAGACCCGCCTCTGACGGCGCCAAGATGCCCTGGGGAATGAGTTTGCGCTTTACAAATCATATCTACATTACATTACATTTCTTCTGATGTGTTATAAACCTGGTCAGTCTTTTAGCTGCATTTTACCTCGTGACTGTCTGGTTTTGTTTACTTGTTTGGTATAATGACTCGAGATCTGAAGTTTTTTGACTGTTACCTGTTGTTTTTAATTCTTTATTGAATGCTGTGAATAAAACAATTTCTCCCTATATTTGAGTAGATCATAAAGTTAAAGAATTTACATCCACAGGCTCAGCAGTTGCTATCCGCGTGCCTAGAGAAAGTAGATGTCTCGAGTACCGAAGGTTATGATTTGTTTGTTACGCAGCTGAAAGATGGGTTGAAGAATACTTCGCATGAGACGGCTGCGAGTCATAAAGTTGCAAAGGTATGAACATGTACAACTAAGTTACCATTTTGTTTTTGATGGATTTGTTTTGCATCCTAGTATGCACTTTTGATCTTTCATTTTAAATATGCAATAATATTTTTTTTTGCATATTAGATGTAGTCTTTGATACGTAAAAATAATCCTGGGTATTAGCTAGAAATGCCTGTGTGTATGTATCTTCTTCGGAAACATTGGCTCAGTGAATTAAAGTCTTTTCCAAAAGACCTCTGATGTTATATGCATGTAGACTTCATGTGCTATGTAAGGAAATGCCTCTTTTGTATCGTCACCCCCAAAGTTTTGGACTGATGCTGCTGGTTTTTAGGTTGCCGTCTACCGGACAGCTCAGCTGTCTGGTTTGCTAAAGACATCTTGGACATTCAGAAAGCTGACCTAGGAATGTATTCTGCCCGTTGCTTACCATTGGCTTTGTGGTTTGTAACTTACACTTTCTGGCTTTCTATTTGCTGGCTTTATTTGCTTTAGTCTGTCCAGCTTGAGTTCATCCCTCCCGTTGCCAAAACCTTGTTTACTGTATTCTTCCACTAATTCGCTTTCTGTAAACAGGCCTTTAAATCTTGTTCCTGTCTTGTCACATTTGCTGTGCATTCAAAGAAGGTCAAATGTGAGGCTGTGTCTTCCAGGGAGCTTGGCGTTTATTTTTTATTCTCTGTCTTCAAAGTGAGAGAATATATGTGGCAGTCATACTGGCTACTTGGGGTCTGCTTGAGGAAGGTTGTAGGATGTTATTTTTTTTCTAGCACACTACAAAATTTATATGTCTGTAAATGAACCATGCTGATGATCAAATCAATACACTGGGTGATGATATTTGCGCACATAACCGTTTCTTCGCTGTATACTTTTATCAGTAAAACTATATCTGAGTGCGAATGTAATCGCCATTTAAGTTGAAGATGTATTGTATTGTATTGTAATTGCATTTGTATAGCGCTTACTACCCCTGACGAGGCGTCGAAGCGCTTTTTCGGCGAGTAGCACGCTACTCCGGGACCCATAAAGGATTAGTGGTGAATTAGTATGGTGAAATATGAAAGTAATTTGAGTGGTGGATATTAGTCAGTTATTTGGAGTGAGAAGGATAGTGGAGGGATAGAAGGGAAAGAAAGGTTTGCATTCATATAGCGCCTGTTACCCCTGGTGGGTGTTGAAGCGCTTTGTTGGCGAGTAGCACGCTACTCTGGAACCCATAAAGGATTAGTGGTGAATTAGTATAGTGGAATATGGAATTAGTGAAGTGAACATGCTAGTCTGTTATTTTGATTGAAAAGGATAGTTGTGGGATAGAAGAGTGAAGGATTTCTTTTTGTAGGTCATAGCAGTAGGAGGAGGCTTTTTGATGAGTAAAAAGGGTTTTTGGAGGGGAAGAGTCGGAGGGAAGAGTTTAGAAAGGTTTGTCTTGGGCATTGGTACAGTAAAGGAGGTGTCAGAAGATACAAGGAGGGGTAGAGTAGGAGAGAGTCAAGAAAGGGTTATTTTGGGGAACATAGTAGTGGTATGGCGTTTGCGATAAATGAGAGAGTGGGTGTAGAGGATATAGTGATAGATGTATAGGGTGAGATAGGGTAGTGAATTGGAAAAAGTAGTAGAAAGAAGTTTGAGATGAGTCAAAAAGTTGGGCTAGAAGATATATTGAGGGAAGTATAGGCTGAGAAATAGGGTAGTGCATTGGAAATGGTGAATTAGAAGAAAGTGATAAATATATAGATCCATAAGTACAATGAAAGTACATAGATGCATAAAGGAGGTAAGTATATGCAGATTAAAAATATTGATAGAGGTAGCGGATGTGAAATAGGGTAGTGCATTAGATATGCTTTTTCAGGAGAAAAGTAATAGACACATTAATTAATGGGAAGATGGGCAGCATTCCTGGCCCTGGCCCGTCTCGAACAGGCTCAAACAGGCACTCACCCTTGTCCTCTCTGCCCTTAACAGGCTCAAACAGGCACTCACCCTTGTCCTCTCTGCCCTTAGCCTCGACGCCCGGGCTGAGACGCCCTAACCCTGGCCTTTGATACCCCTAGTAATCAGGTGACCCCGTCAGCCAATGGGAACCCTAGCCCTAATACTATCCAATCACAACACTAGCCCTAAAAGCTAGAACCAATAGGAGATCAGGACCTTACAGCCAATCTTAGCCCTACTCCAAGCATCCAATCAGTTCAAAAACCCTGATCTCTATGTCCAATAGAGGCCCTAGCCCTACCAGTAGTCCCAACCCTAGTCCAAGCAACCAATGGGACGGGAAGCCCTAGTCACTACTTCCAATAGAAAGCCTAACCCTACTCTTAGTCCCACACCTAGTCCAGCAACCAATAACACCAGAAGCCCTAATCGCTACTTCCAATTAAAGGCCTAACCCTAGTCCTAGTTCCACCTTAGTCCCAACAACCAATAAAACAGGAAGCCCTAGTCCCTGCTTCCAATAGAAATCATAACCCTAGCCCTAGTCCCAACCCTACATTGATTGAATCACAGATCCAGAAACCAATCAGAACCCTCAAATACCCAACCAATGAGGACACTAACTCAAACCAATAGAAACATCAGATACAACCACCAATCAGTGTATACATGTAGCAGCTACTAGCAGACTATATAAGGTCCCAGCAACCTCAGACAAGGTTTGCTGCCCAGGGAGTTGGAAGCTGCTTCTCCTGTCCAGAATCTCCTAGGAGACAGACAGGCTCAATCCACACTTTGGATTTCTGCAGGTAAAGGCCTCACAAACTTGAAATCTAACAATACTGTTTGAATACAACTTTACTCCCTCTCCTGGCCAAAAAACGAAGTGCACAGTCCCTATTAAACACAGTTTAAACAGCTCACAGAAGCACCCTCTGATGTAGAAAATCCCTGTTGCTGGAGGGGGAGGCAGGGGGGGCTGGTTTCACTGGCTTGATAACACAAAATGGTGGCTGGGGGTGCACTGTTTAACATACAGGTCTTAGCACAGAGCAAAGGAGAAATTTGGAGGGAAAACTGAATAGTCACCAGGAATGAGAGCGACAAACTACAGAGTTTGGACTGCAAATCCCACAATTCAACACGTTAAATGGAAGCAATCATGGGCAGGAAAACCACAAGTTTAACACACAAAACAGGTGATAAAATATACAATCACAGGCAGGTTAAAACTACATTTTTAAACTGTAACAACCACAGGCAAAGACAGTAATCACAGAAAGGGAAAATCGTTTTTTTAAAAACGTTTTGGAGGAGGGAAGAGACAGCACTAGTCTGCCTCCTTACCACTTGCTGGACTCTGCTCACTGCAATCTGGGGCACAGGTAGGCTGCAACTCACAAGATGGAGGAGAATGATTTGGGGTGCACCCAGCAAAGCCTTAAGGGACCTGGGCAGGTGTGAGGGGAGGGCTCAGAGTTGCCTGGGAGCTGAATAGCCAATCCCCAGTCCTAGGCCTGCTGGCCTGGGGGTGGGGGTGGGGGGCTGCTTCTCCTGTCCAGAATCTCCTAGGAGACAGACAGGCTCAATCCACACTTTGGATTTCTGCAGGTAAAGGCCTCACAAACTTGAACTCTAACAATACTGTTTGAATACAACTTTACTCCCTCTCCTGGCCAAAAAACGAAGTGCACAGTCCCTATTAAACACATGTGGTGTCTGTAATGGCAGTAGGCTACCATACCATACGTACTCCATGTTACCCCACTCTACTCTGCACCACTCCACACCACTCTACTGTTTTCCATTCCACACTGTCACTCCACTCCGTGTCACTGCACTCTTATCTGCACCACTCCACTCCGCTCTATTTTACACCACTTCACTGTGCTATATGCCAATGCACTCTATTCCACACTACTCTACTATGCATCACTGCATTCTACACTTTTGTTTTATTTAACATACTATAATATTGTACCAGTTATATAAGAACCGGAGCTACATACAAGGTGCACCTAACAAATGACTTGCCTTTTGGTTCACTAATGGCATGGTTTTCAGAGTGGGGGCAGCATGAATGTTTCCATGATAATGTTTGAAAACTATCACTGCTAATACATGCCTCTTAATGCAGTGATATAATCTGATCTACTAAGATAAATCGCTTGTGCATGTTAATAAAATACACTTTATTGAAGTTTGCAAAGAGTTTATCATATTTTTACATGTTTAGTGCAAGGTGTCTTTAAAACTAAAGTGTTCCTAAATATGAGTTGTCTAGACACCTTCTTTTCTTCTTTACCGTTATCTTAGTAAACATCTAAATAAAGTATGCCCATTTGTTTCCCAGCTTTCTGAATGCTCCTGTTCTGTCAAGTGAACAGCAGCTCATTGCTGCTGTTCACCAGGGGACCGCAAAAAAATGTCTTGAGGGCTGCATGCGGTCCCCGGGCCGTACTTTGAGTATCCCTGCTCTACACCACTGCACTCTACGCCACTCTACTCTAAACCACTGCACTCTACGACACTCTACTCTGCAGCACTGCACTCTCTGCCAGTGAACTCTCTGCCAGTGAACTCTCTGCCAGTGAACTCTCTGCCACTGAACTCTCTGCCACTGAACTCTCTGCCACTGAACTCTCTGCCACTGAACTCTCTGCCACTCTACTCTGCACCACTTTACTCTACTCTCCACGACTCTAAGACACTGCCCTCTACGGCACTCTAATCTGCTGTGCACCACTGCATTCTGACACTGTACTCTATGCCTCTCTACTCTGCGCCTCTCTACTCTGCGCCTCTCTACTCTGCGCCTCTCTACTCTGCGCCTCTCTACTCTGCACCTCTCTACTCTGCACCTCTCTACTCTGCACCACTGTACTTCATGCTAGTGCACTCTACTATGCACCACTGCACTCTACAACACTCCAGGCCACTCCACTCTTCACCAGTCCATTCTGCTCCACTCGGCAACACTGCACTCCATGCCGCTACTCTATACCACTCCACTCTGCCCTGCACCACTCCACCACTCCCCTCCTCTGCTCCACTTCACTCTTCTCTGAAACAATCTACTCTAAGCCACTGCACTTTAGGCCAATCTTCTCCTCTCCACTCTACTACATGCCACTCTGCAACATTGCATTTTACGTCAATGCACTCCACGGCTTTGCTCTATGCCACCGCATTCTACCCTGCACCACGATCCGCTTTCCTGCACCATTCCACTCTGAAACAATCTACTCTACACCGCGCCACTGTATGCTGCGCCACTCTAAACCACTACACTGTACACTACTCAAAACCAATGCATCCTACGCCACTGCACCTACGCCAACTATACTCTACAACATTCTACTCTATGCCACAGCATGCTATGTCACTCTACACTATTGCACTCTACCTCACTGCACTCTACACTACTCTATTCTACTCTGCACCATTGTACTCTACGTCACTGCTCTCTGCACCACTCTACCTTATGACACTTTACGTCCCTGGACTCTACTCTGCACCACTAAACTCTACGCCACTCTAGAACACTCCACTCTATGCCACTGCACTCTACACCACTCTACTCTGACACTTTACTCTACACCTCTGCACTCTACCCTACACCATTCCTCGTCACTTCATTCTACTGTGTCCCGCTCTACTGTATACCACACCACTCTACTTTACTGCACTCTTTGCTAATGCACTCTACACCAATCTACTCCGAACCACTGTACTTTATGCCACTTCACTCTATGCCACTGTACGACACTGCTCTACAAAATACTCTACTCTGGGATACTCTACTTCATTAAACTCTGCTTCATTAAACTCTGCTTCATTAAACTCTGCTCCACTGACACTCTACTCCACCCTATGCCACTCCACTCTACAGCACTCTACTCCACAACACTAATCCACTCCAGTTTGCAACACTCCTCCACTCTACGACGCTCTATGCAACTGCCTCAATGCCACTCTACTTTACTCCGCCACTCCGCTTTTGACACTCTATGCCCCTCCGCTTTTGACACTCTATGCCCCTCCGCTCTACGACACTCCACCCAACTTTGACACTACTCCACTCTACGCCACTCAACTCTACTCTTTCACTCTACAACACTTTACTCCCTCCACTATTCTCCACAGCTCTGTATGCTACTCCATGACACTCAACTCCTCTCCACGCCACTCCACACCACTCCATAAAACTACACTCTACTCCACTTTACTACACTTCACGTCACGCCACATTCCTTTACCCCACTAACTTTTAGCCATTCTGAACAGCAGCCACTCTGGTGTATAAGATTGCTAAAACATATTGGCAAATCCAATAGCTCTTGCATAGGCGAGACCTATTGGCTTTTTTAGTGCTTGCTTGATTCTGAAAGTGCACTGAGGACTGCTAACTAGACCTCATTGCTTGTGCCCTGACCCTAAACTATTTTTGTTTCATTTGCTTATACTCGAGTATTACCCTGGGCCTGTAACTTAAAGGGTCAACACAGGGACTGTAGCACTGGTTTTGCCAACCTGGGCGTGACAAAGGTAAAACATGGCTCCTAGTCTGCCACTGCAGACTGGCAAGGGCAGTTGTAAACTGCAAATTCGACTTTGCCATTTAAAGTAATGGCAAAGCCAGGTCCTCCCGTTTTTAATATAAATATGTCACCCCTAATGCAGGCCTTGTGAGCCCTAAGACAGTGTATCTTAAGAAGTGAAACATCTGTTTTTACACTTAACAGTAAAAACCCACAATTGCCATTTTTTGCTGTGGAAAATGCTAGTATCCACATTGTTGATTGAAGAGTTACAGGCTGCTGTCCTGCTGATTATGACTACTAAGGTGGCTACTGTAAGATATCCAAGAACTTGTTACATTAAGCCTGACTTGATAACATTAATGTAACTTGTTGCAGTGAGCAACTTTTACCAAGTTGCCACTTTGTTGCCCTAAATCCCCCGTTCCTGTCCACGGTTGCACACAGGGCCAGTCCTTGAGACCGCCTTCTGTCTTCCTGGGTAGATGTGCAAACGACTCCAAGGAAAGAAAAAAATAGAAACCTGCGGCAGGAGAGAGGTGTTCCCTCTCCAAGCACCCACATGAGTATTGGCCCAAAAGACGGGTTTCAAAAGAGAAGCCACATTTGAAGGGCAAATGGTGAACACCTGGAAGAGGGACTACCCTATTGTTTAGGTAGGCAGGCTAGCACTGAGGCCGGCAAGGGGAAACCAATGGCCAAACCAGTTTTCCAAGGACCTGTAGACCCCAAGGTAGCCGCACCTCTCAGTTGGGGTAGTAATCTCCGTACGTCAAGAGAGGGGTCCTGCCATTTTGGAAGTGGGCAGAAAGGTGCATCCTGAGATAGCCAGACACCACACTTTGCAGGAAGTGGTCACCAGGAAGGAGGGAACCTGGTAGCCCAGTGGCTACTAACCACTTCCTACTTTGAAGTAATTTTCTGAGCATAATAAGGGCACCCAGAACTCTGATCTCGTTGGGCTGGAAAAGAGGACCGAAGAATCTCTGCCCTGCTCCACCAAGTACCTGTCAAAGAGTGGCAGCACCAATGTGGACTGCACCTGCTGAACCTGGGTGCTAGCAAAGGAGAAGGGACTGTGCATGTTGGGTCCTGCTCATGGAGAAGCCCAGCTGAAGCAAGAGACTCCAAGGGTCAGTTAGTTGACCTCTTGTTCTCAGCATAGGGCTGCAACAGCTGAGGAGCAATTGGAAGCCTAGATCTGCACATCGCTGCCTCTCGTCGCCATGCAGCACCAGAGACCAGGACTCCATGCTCAAAGTTTTACCCAAGTCTGTTGGACCCGGGAGAGTTGTCGGAGTGCTGCTTGGTTGCCCAGAAGACAAGTTATCGCCCAGGGAAGGATTCTGCTGTAAACGCGAAACCGGATAGCTGGTCTTATATGAGGACCAAGAATACTTCAATGGACCTCAATCCCTGTGGCCAAGACCGCCTCAATAAGTTCGTGGACCGAGAAGGAGTCCCAGGAAGACCCCTTTGGACTGCATCGCATTCACAGCATCCTTCAGCATCTTTAACATCCTGTATCCCTTGCAACAGGACCAATTCCATAGAAACCTATAGCAAGAGTTTAAAAATGCCTGGAACTGACTGAAGACTGCTTCTCCTACCTAGGTAACTGTTTCTGAGGAACCTGCTGACACCCTTGGCTGGCTCCCTGCCGAAGTTAGTCGCCTAAAGTAACTCAAAGTAACTGCATTAAAATTTACCCAAGTTTTCTTAGTATAAAAGTTGTTGAATTTGCCATTGTCTCTTCATGGTTAAGTGAGAGTGCATATTTACTATACCTAGTTAGATCTATATCTCCAGAACCCCCTGGTGGATCGTTTTCGTGTCCAGAAATACGTTAAAATACAGTCTATTTTTGTGTATTTCTTCTTTAATTGTTTTGATGCTATTTAAATGCTTACCATGTGTTCCTCTGTGTAAGCCTGACTGGTCAGAGCCACAGCTACCCAGGGTTGAGCTAAAGGTTTGACAGACGAAACCTACTGGTCCTAAAGGGGTTGGTAAGTGTATTACATGGTGACGTCCACAACCTCTCCATATAATACACCCCATTTCCTCGCATGCTCTTTTCAGGCTGTAGGATTTATTGGCTTGTTTCAAATGTAAGTGTTGGTCTTTTGTAACTAAAAACCTGGTGAAACTGTCTACTTTGGACTACTGTCTACACTGATTTTTGGCACGACTAATGTTTCCCCACCATCCTTCCTTCTCACCAAGGGTCAGCAGATTAGCTCCTTACCAAGTGAACTAATGAGACATTGTCATCCTAACTTAATGTTTCAGACAAAAATAGATTATATTTAAAAATGGTGTTTTCTTTATTATTCTAATTGTCCTTTCTTGAGGGTGGGCTCTACATTTTGAACTGCTGCTTCTGTACTCGGGACTGCATCTTGCCATAGATTAGTAGGAGGCTTCTAAGAAGTAATGCTGCCCAGTGGTGGTATCAATGTTACATCTGGCTTCTCTAATATTGGCACTGATACTGCCATGGTTTGCCTCTTAAAACACCTTCCAGGCTTGCCCTTAACAGACCTCAAGCCAGACGACATGGAACAGGATATTAGCAATTTGGCATTTTCTAGCACATCAGCTTTCGCTCTTCAGCAGTCATGCCTGTGAAGAAATGTACTGCAATACATTTTGGAGTGCAGACACATAGATAATCTGATTTACTTTCTACAAGCTGTGTTATGAACCACAAGAAAAAGGTATTACCAGCAAAGGGTTCCAGTCTCTTGATGACAACCAGACACAGCAGAATTATGCCTTACTCATCAAAAACCAGCTAGAGAAAGAGGCTGACGGCATACCTGTACAACAGCAGGAAAACCTATGATTGAGAAAAATAACAACTCCAATTTTCCCTCTCTTGATTGATGGGTGTGTGTGTGGGGGGGAGGGGGGGAGAGATGAGGTTTATTTCTAACTACCTACCACTGTGACAAAAAATAACAAATGATTGATGGGTGCTGAATATTTTGCAATGTAGCTGCACCTTGAGGTTCATGTCTCCTCCGGCCCTTTAGTAAAGTGCTGATTCATCTTCAGCTAGGCCAAAAATCACCTGCTTCTGCAGAAACACAATATGAAAAGTTCTCAACTCAACAAATGGAGGCGGAAATTTAATCCTGTTACTTTCTGTGTCAATAGAAATGACTGACCTAAAAATTCAGAGCCATTCGCTATCTGAGGACTGTAAAAAATTTAAAAAATAAAAAATTAAATTTTTAAAAAAAAAGTGAAGAAGGCATGAGAATTCCCGAATGTTGGGTCTGCACCAAACACAGGGGGATGCATTTCCTTTTCTTTAAGGGTACTTATTGCATTCCGATTGCGCAAAAACTCTTAAATTCCTCAGGTTGTTGATAGGTGAGTGCCACTTCAAGTCTAAAGTTCTTCCCTTTGGTTCAAAGTCTACCATCATGTTTACAAATGTGTGGCAGTGCACCAAATAAAGATCATCTATGCATATCAAAACACTGGCTAATACAGGCTCGTTCTCTTTAGAATGAGTTGCAAAACTTCCTGACAGCAGCCTCATTTCTACTACTGCTGGGTCTGCACAACAAACAAGTTACTTACCTTCAGTAATGCTCTTTCTGGTAGCGACTCCATCGAGCTGCAGCTTCCTCACCTTTTAAAGATTCCCCAGGATACAGATACTTTTTCCGTAGTACATCTGTGCACCGGAAGGTGACGCTGTGCGGCTCCGCACTGGCAACGCTCTAGAAAAGACATGCAGGTCCCATAAAGGCACTTGCTGACGTCTGTTACTTTCGAGCCTGTTCCTGCCCCCAGAGGTGGAAACTGAAAAGCAAATTGGTAGACACTCCGTTGTGTAGATTCCTAGTCCTGGGATCTTATCAATTGATAGAATCCTATCACAGAATGGGGAAGATGAGTCTGTCAGGAATCTGCGGCTAGATAGTTTCTACCAGAAAGAGCGTTTCCGAAGGTAAGTAACTTGTTCAACTTCTACTCGCATATAACCTCTCTTTTTGAATAGATATCTAAGCAGTACAGATTTGGAGGAGGGTCAAACCAGGAAGTTCTGCAAGACCAAATGCCCTTCTTGTCAAATCGGAGTGTCCAGACCATAATGCTTTGTGAGTGTATGGAGGGGAAACCCACGTAGCTGTCTGACAGATGTCTAGGACAGGGTCTTTGCATGCTTCTGCACAGCTTTGCCTTATTTTTTTTTTTTAAACTCCATAGATCCCCCACAAAGAGCTGATTGTCCCCCCAGTGTTCTTTGGTATGATCGATGTAGAAGCTCAGTGCTCTCTAGCAATGGAGTCTCTCCTCCTCCATAGAGGGATGAGGTGGAGCATAGAACAACAGCAGAATGATAGTTTGACCTACGTGGAGCAGCGTCTCAACATTCGACAGAAAGCATGCCTGTGGTAAATGAAGATGCAGGGTAGCCAGTAGCAAGGTAATAACAGGATAAGGTTTATTATTAAAATAGTAGTTGCAGGTAAATACTGTAGTAAGGAAGCCCCACAGGGAGCGACATCCTTGCTGCTCAGCTCATGCATTCCAACTCCTTTTTACTCCACCAGGCACACTTCAGCATTCTAATGACATCACAGACCCTCTGGCTGAGCAACAGGGGACAAAACACTAAGGGGAGAATGCATGGCATGGCATAGATGAAGATACCACACTGCCCTAAACTGCAGAACCAACATGTCCTTAAAGAAGGTGGTGTATGCAGAATTGACACACACAACCTGAAGCTTACTGCCACACCATGCTGAGGTAAGACACTGTAAGGAACAGCTTCAGAGCTCCTTGAGTGAAGTGCACATCAAATAAATAAGGACCAGATTAAGGTCCCTCTGGCATCACAAAAGAAGAAAGGGGAAGCATGTGCTGTAGCCCTTTCAAAAATAGCATGACAACGGGTGTCTTAAACAATGAGATCTGATCAGACAACTGTAAGAAGGTTGAAAGATAACCTTTAACTTTGCTCAAAGCAAGATATTGCCAAGCAAGAGATGAAACAAATAAGATGTTAAACCTTTTTTGCCTGGAGGGGATCAATCTGCCGTGTGCCACACCAAACCACAATCTTGTCCCAATGACCTTTGCGCACAGTTTTGTCGAGGCACGCCTGGCTGCCAAAATTACATCAACCACCTCTGGAGGAAGATTGAAGGAGTTCAGTTTTTGCCACTCAATCTCCAAGCATAAAGGTGAGGTACTAAGAAAAAAGTTTACGGTTCCAGTTTGACGCACTGGAAATATTCAAATGGTGAGGAATATGCGGCTACAAGTCTCTATCAGAAAGTCTGATTACCTTGTCAGCTATTCTATCTCAGATTATTTGTTACCCAAGGGTGTCCAAAAAGGCAGTGGATAAATATTATTGTGTGAAAAAAACTGTCTTCAAAAGATCAAGCATCCAATGGCATCCAACAGCTTTTCATCGCTACTGTACTCCAGTGTATTGTGCATTTTTTCATAGTTGCTTAACACTTGCCTGACCATACGGAAACACTAGAAGAAAACCAATGCAACCAGTACTCTGATAATTGGGCTTATACACTGTCTCTAACTCAACCTAGTTTGCCGTGCTTTTCATGGTGGTGTCGTTTAGGGGACCATGTAAAGTCCTGGTAATATGCTTCGCTGAAGGGTTGGGTAGACCACTTGGATACCCTCAAAATCCCAGCATGGTAGTGCTCTCTAAGCAGTGCTTCTAGAACTCAAATCCTTTATACCAGTGACAACAGACTTAATTCTTTCTTAATGCTTAAAGTATTCGGTTCAGTCAGAATGTCTTCATCACCTTGGAAACTCATTATAATCCTTTCGATGCATATGCACCCGGAACAGAGCCAACACATAGCACATCTCTATAATCCCTTTCTTTGAAGGCTGGCTTCTTGGTTGCTATTACTTTGACTCATAGTGATAGCAAAAGTTAGGCCTTGCTCTAAAAAAAACATACACTAAATGCAGCTTCTGTTTTCCATATGAGACTATTTCGGCACCATTTCTTTCAGGGTCATTATATGTATCAAGATCTGCTCTACTTTAGCGCAAATATATGCTTCGGAGTTCATGTCTGTTCCATAGGGACTGTGGCTACTTCTATGGTCCTTATCAAAGGAGATCCAGTGCCTGACAACTGCTGGGTGGCCATGGGGTGACCTCTACATGTGTTTGCTAAACACTATTGTCTCAGAAATGAAAAACGCCTTGACAATACTTTGCCACGGCTGTGCTGCATTTCTTCGTTAAATTCTATTTCCAACCTACCGCAGGGTATTGCTTTGAGATACTTTCCTAAGGTAGGAATCCTCAGGAAGATGAATCTATTGAAATAAGTTATTTTTCTTCGGTAACGATATTTCAGGCAGATACATAATCTTGCATATTCCTAATCACCCCCCCACCCCCCTTATAAATGAGTGCTGTGTATAATGAGATCCCAATGTTCGAACACATGTTTGCGCTGGCACCACACAAGTTGCTGACATTAGCTCCTTTCTTTCTACACTTTCATGTGCAGATCCAGAGCTTACGCCTCTCTTCTTTTGACAAGTATTTTTCTCCAAAATTTTCTTTCCAATGTGCAAGGCGCAATATGTCGCCTCCCAAAATGACAGGGTTTAAACCTTGCAGGAATTGTCTCAAATAGATGTGTGACTGATTCCCGCAAGGTATGTCTGGTGCCTGGTGTCGGAGCACGACTCCAAGGGCCTGCAACAACTGTTCCTAGTTGAACCCGAAGGCCATACCGTACTGCGAGGTTAAACTCTATTCCGCCAAGCATTGGAAGACTCCGCGCCATGACAAGTTGAAAAGAAGGTTCCATTCCTGCGTCAGGTTCTCGTCGTGGTAGAAGCGTCAGAAATCAAAACCGGAATATGCCTCTTCCTTCCACTGTTAAATTCTAGAGAGGGCGCTAGGGTGTCAGCATGGCTCCTGGCTCGCTCCTGAACTCCCTAGGAGCAGATTTGAAGTTTGGTCCCTATGCCACCCTAATTGCCAGGTCAGTCTGCGCTGTTGCAGCAAATACAAACCTTTAGTGAGGCCATGCTGCATATTTTTGACATGCTTCCTGCTCCCTCTAGTGTGACTTTGGGCCCCAAGAATCCATAGAGGCCTCCAGTTGGGCTGCACCAGCTTTGGTCCCAAATTCGGTTCTGGAGCCACCCACTGCCAGTTCCTTTCTTATCCATGCCGTAAGAACCAGAAGAGGACCAAATACCTACAGGGTCCTCTGTCTCCGATCCATCTAAAACTCGTCCGCGGGTGCTCCTATCCTGTAGCGGGAGGGTGTGCATGGGGGGAGATGCCTTTAACCAACCAACCAGACCCTGATATCCTACCCTTCCCATATGGTACAGCTCACAACTTAAATCATTTGTTTGCATCAGATTATGATACTACTGAATTCACCCGTCACTATGCAAAGGATAATTGGTATGCTGAACTACAGAATACTAGAGATGTGGACACTTCCCCAGACACTGGGGTTGTTTCTCCCTGTGGTCCTGCCACCGAGGAGAGTGCTTCTTTTGTGATGTTCATGAGGAGGGCTGCAGAGGTCTTTGACCTGCAGCTTTCTACAATGGAGGTCAAAACTAATGTCTTGATTGAGGTTCTTCAGCCTGGACAGGTCCCTATTGAACCTCGGTTAACATTTAATGAGGCCTTATGGGTAACCTGTTTGGTGCTTGGGCTATGCTATGTTCTGGTCCTCCAGTTAAAAATAGATAGCTTGTATCCGCACGCCGGCAGCGGATGACCCTGACTTTTTGACACAACACCCTATGCCACAGAGCCTGGTGGTTCACATGTCCACCAGGAGAGTCAACCCTAACACCTTTCCCACACTGACTCCTGACTGTGAGTCTAAGTGCATGGAAACGTTTGGCAAGTGCATATTTTTGTCAGCTAGTCTTGCTTTGAGCTCAGTCAATGCAAGCTGCATTCTAGCCCGCTACAGTTAGGTTTTATGGGATGCAGATGATCAAATTTTGTCTGCAGTTCCTGACAACTTATGACCTTTAGCCTAAATCATACTGGGTGACTGGGATCCAACCAAATTTGTTAAATGGTCTGGCATCAACACAGCTGCTGGCTACGTCATTCAATGGACACAAATGTGGTGCTTCAACGCCATGCCTGGATGAGGTTTATTGGCTTTTCTTGGGATGTCAAGGCATCTTTGATGGAAATGCCGTTTGATTGGTGAAAAAGTGGACTTGCCTCTGGAACACTTTAAGGAGAGCCTTACCACAATGCGTTCTTCTCTGTCTCTGTCTCCCCCTCCCCCCCCCGATAATTTCCTCAGCAATTTTCTCCCTTTTGTGAGTATACATTTGGGTTTTTAGTACAGACAGTGCCAGACTTTGCTGACACAACAGTCAACTTAACCACTTTGTTGCCAAGGCTGGGCACTCTGAGAACGTTCATGGCATCGGGGACAACATTCAGCTCAGTCGTCCACCTCTCTGGCAACCACAAAACCGATTAGGTGTTTCCATTTTGTCACTCACCGACTCTGAAGAAGATGGGATCAAACATTTCATACAAGGGTGGCACGATATACCTTTGGATACATGGGCCCTCCAGTTTGTCAAGCAGAGCTGGGCCCTCCTATTTTTTTCTAATCCACCACACTTGCCACCTCCATCAACAAGGTTGACCGAGAAACCTGTGTCAATTTTGTAGCAGGAAGTGCAGGCTCCTTTGGCCTAAGGAGCCATAAAGAGAGTACTTGCTTCGATAGTAGAAACTGGGTGCTAGGTGTTATTCACGCTACTTCCTGGTGCCGAAGAAGGATGGAGGCCTTCGTCCTAGTTTATATCTCTGCCCTCTTATCGCCTTCCTGAGGAAGGACAAATTCAAGATGCTCATGCTGCCCAGGCCTTGTCGGCCCTGGATCCCCTAGTCTAGATGATTGCTTTGGACCTGCAGGATTCCTATTTCCATAGTCCCGTCCTGAAGGCCCTCAGTCGATGTGTGTGGGCATGGTGGGCCAAGAGCATTCCCAGTTTACTGTATTCCCTTTTGGCCTTACCTGTGCCCTTGGGTGCTCACAGCTCACCTTCAGAGGTCCAGTGTACCAGTTTTGTGTACCTCTATGATTGGCTGTTGGAGCCGACCTCGTCTCAGGCAGTCTCAGATCACCTCCAGACGACGGCGGGCTGCCTAATATCATTGGGGTTCACTATCCGTGTGCCAAAATTATAGCTGAGCCCTCTGCAGAGACTCCCATTTTTCAGTGCTGTGCCCACGCCCTCCTCCCCGAACGGAATGTCCAGGACAGTCGGGATATGATCTCTATATATTACCCTCTGTCCTGGATCTCAGTGACGATGGCATTGACACTGCTTTGACTCTTGGGCTCCTGCATCCTGCTTATCCAGTATGCACAATGGCACAAGTGGTCTCTGCAGTGGGATCTGATGTTCCAGTGTGCACAGCACCAAATTAATCTATCAGTTTCCATCCAGGTTTCGGAGGAGACTGCAAAAGACCTGCAGTAGTGGCTGCTCGACTGCAATTAGGCTAGTGGCAGACTCCTCTCCTTACTCCACCCATAGCTGAATGTGGTCACAGATGCATCACTGGGCAGGGGACACCATCTGGGAGAGATGGAGATCAGAGGACTCTGGTCTCCAACTGAAACAGTCCATTCACATAAATTTGTCGGCGTTGCGGGCGACCTGCTTGGTATTGTAATCCTTCCTGTCATCCATCAAGGGGAGACTAGTACAGGTACTCACTGACAACACTACTGCCATGTGGTACTGCAACAAGCAGGGCGGAGTGGTGTCGTGGATCCTGTGCTAGGAGGCCCTACACCTCTTGCAGTGGCTGTCTCTTCAGAGCATTACTGTGGTCAGGAACTACCGGGAGGGATCTCTAAGTGCCAGGGCGTACAAACTCAGTCGCCGATGTCTAGTGGATTGCGAATGGTGGTTACATGCAGAGGTGGCGCAGGGTGTTTTTCAGCAATGGGGAGACCTTGGCACAATCTTTTCGTCACCACTGCGAATGCGCTGTGTCAGCATTTTTGCTTGTTAAAGTTCCCAAGAAGGCTGTCTGTCAGAGATGCGTTCCACCTAGAGTGGAGCTCGGGACTCCTGCATGCCTTTGCGGCTCTACCCCTCTTGGCTCAAGTCTTGAAAAATATCAAGACTGACTGGGCCCACATCATTCTGGTGGTTCTGAATTGGGGCAAGAGGGTGTGGTATGCAGAACTCCTGGGCCATGAGCATTTGTCCTCTGATAAAGCTGGTTCTTCATGAGGGTCAACTGTTGAACCAACAGGGCAGGATCCTCTGCTCTCTGGACCTCCATGCTTGGAGATCGAACGGCAACAGCTAGGTTCCTTTGTGCTTCCTCCTGAAGTTGGTTGTTGTGATATTGGCAGCCAGGTGTCTGTCTACAAAATGTATGTACGCTGCAGACTGGGACAAGTTTGTGGCTTGGTGCGGACCCTTTGGATTGAGCCGCTACAATCTAAGCTGGCAAAAGTGTTGTTTCTTTTGTCATTGGCCCAGCAAGGAATTGCACTAGAGACTGTTAAAGGCTATGTTTCTGCTCTTTGGGCTTTTTTTGAGATTTCTGGTTTAGCCTTAATTTTTTAAATCACCTGAAGTGATATTTTTCAAAAGTTTACAACACATTTTTCCATAAAATCCATTTGTGATGCCACAGTGAGACTTGAATTTGATATGTACCCCATTTTAGCCAATGCACAGCTGTCCTCTACGTCTCATGACTCCGAAAACTGCTTTTCTGGTTGCAATTATGTTAGCTTGTCTCATGAGCGAGCTGCAGGCTCATTTGGCCCAGCTGCCTTACATTACATTCTTCCCAGGCAGGCTGGTGTTGAGAATGCGAGCTGCATTTCTGCCAAAGGTAGTAACCGCTTTCCATGTCACCTTATTTTCCCTGCCTCACCCCTCGAAAGAGGTGGAGAGACTCCATCATTTGAACCCTCTGAGGGCCATCAGTTTCAACACTGATTGTACCATGGATCATCTGGTGGATGATCAACTCTTTGTGGGCTTCTCGAGAGCAAAGAAGGGAAGGCAGTGTATAAAACAACCGTCTCTGCGTGGATAATCCTCCTCATGCAAATGTGCTATGTTTTAGCTACGAAGCAGCTGCCTGAAGGATTGAGGGCTTTTTCCACTCAAACAAAGTGCTACTACTGCACTAGCATGTGGAGTACTTGCCCTGGATAGCTGTCAGGCTGCTACGTGAGCATCAGTGCGCATGTTCACCAAGCACTATGTCCTTGACAGGCCTGTTGGGATGGGTATTTTGACTGTTCAATCATGCAGTACGTTTTGGTTTGAGCAATTGCATAGACCCTTCTCCGGGGAAGGTACTGCTTTGGTATCAATTCACAAAGTGAGGAGTCTGCAGTTAGAAGAATCCATCATAAGAACAAGTTTTTTAGCTTCAGTTAACGCTCTTTCTAATGGATACTCTAACCACAGATTCCTTACCAATTCTCCCACCTGCCTGTGCTGTGGAATGGACTCTTTTCCCATCTAAAAAGTTCTCAATCTAGAGATCAGCACACTGGTCATGCCAGTTTATTGATGGGCTCTGTGTCTGATGGCGCAGACAAGCCTTAGAAAGCAACTGACATAGAGCTTGGGTGGCGCTCATATGCAGCCCTGATTGTCACTTCTGGAGCGGAACTATAATGGTTCGGCACCGCACAATTCCACCTGTCGGTGCACAGGGTACTGCTTTTGAGTTTCCATATCCTTTCTGAAGCCTGGGGGAATATTCACAACATGACGAATCTGATGTTGGATAGAGTATCCACCAGAAAGAGCATTATCAAAGGTAAGTCACTTAACTCACTTGTTGGGGACATCAGGACCAGCACGTAGATTTGCTGTTGGCAGCCCTCAAGAATGGAAGGAATATAGTCCCAGTTGGCTTCTGCCATACAGTAAAGCTTGTGTGTATGCATGTAACTTTAGCATCTTTTGATAAATCTTCACTAAACTGTTAAAAAAAAGTTCATCCCCTTCAGCTCCTTCCCAGAATGTTTTGAGATGATCTGTTTCAAAAAGCTTTTTCTCCATGCAGTTTACATAGGGAATATTATGCAGCGGTACAGAAAATATGGCTGTACAGAATTGTACCACATTTTGCAGAAAGCTAGATCTTTACTCCGAAAGCTATTCAACTGTTTTTGAGAAATTAAGATTAAAAAAATTAGCGAAACTTAATGCAGCCGGACCAACATTTTTTTAATTTTTATAAAGAGGCAGTGGGTGACAGGGGTTGAGTGTTGGGCGCAGGCCATGCGTGGCAGGTGATTGGCTGCATGTGGGCTGTTGGGCACAGGGCCTGGCTGCAGGGGTTTACTGTCCGTGGAGGTCTGGTATGGTAATAAGATCTTACTTTACATAAAAAACAAAAGTCCGCTGAAAAAACCGAAGGCTAATGTGATGTTCTAGTTGGGTATGGAAATAAGATATTACTTGATGTTACAAATATCGTTCTATAGTTTGGTGAAAATGTCATGCATAATGTCATGTTTTAAAGTCCCCATTTAGTTTTCTGAGCTAACTATTATTTGCACCCCCACCATGCTCAGCGTATGAACCTAACATATCACATCACTTGCATGTTAAATAACATCCTTGATGACCTCATTGAAACTACTGCTTTTGAAATTACTCTATAAACCACTAAAGAATTTGCGACATGAAATGAATTACTAAATGGCACAGAATCATGTAAATCATAAATTATCATTCAAACAAAGTTCCTTGAGTGAACGAAGCTCCTCCTATGCACAGCCTTGGCCCTCTACCAACACTTTGTGAATAGCCCAACTCATGGGGGCAGTTAACTAGACATGAGTGGGTAAGCCTGTGCTGCAGACTCTTTGCCCTGTGAACAACTTTTCCTGGAGAACCCACTCCACTCCCAAGCCGCTGCACTTTGCCAAGCCCCTTGTATGCACAGCATTTGTCCTGAATCCTTTGCGGAAAGCAAATTGAATGTGGGCAATCAATCACACATGGGTGGGAAAGTACTTATTGTGAACAGTTTTTGCCCTGAGCAGAACCACTTTACAGAGAGCCTACTACCCTTACACATCCGAGGCCACTTAGGTGGTGAAGGCCCTATTGCGCATAGCTTTCATCCTGTACTGAACACTTAGCAGATAGTTGAGCTCTTGTGGGCAGTCGAGCACACATGGGTGAGCAGCTACCTGGTGCGTAAAGTCTTCACTCTTATGCACATCTGTTCATGCAGAGACCACTTCTTCCATACACTCAAGGCCCCTTAGAGTAACCACCTACTACATACAACCTTTGCCATGTAGCAAAGCTTCTACAGATAGCTGACCTGTTGTAGGCAATCAGAAGAATACGAGTCAGCAAGTCGGTATGTTATCAGTGATTTCAACAATCTTGCCCTTGATCATTTCATGAGAGATGTGATATGGGAAGGTCATAAGCGGTGAATAGCGATGGCACAAGTTACAGTTAGCCCAGTAAAGTCTAACTGTTGAATTTCTGTGTTTTATTTATTTTTTTAGTTTAAAACGTGACATTGACTGACATTTTCACCGAGCTATACTGTTGCTTTCACTTTTGTTTTCTTCACATTTAATTTGTAGGTGTTTTTTTGGGGGGGGGGGGGAGTATAAAGTTTTTGTTTTTTATTAAATGACTTTGTTTTTGTTTATATTAACACATTTCCCTTTTGTAGGCATCTGTCTGACAACGGGGGAGGTGATAAAATTAACATAGATTGTGACATTTGTATTATTCTGTTTGAGCTCAGCACAGTGATGTTCTGCAGCTCCCCTCCAGGGAGGTTATTGACCATCGATGACTGTGGCTTGTGGACACTGACCCTCTGTGACCAGTGGTCCAAACAGATTGCAGTTGCCTCGTCCTCATTATCTCATGCCTGGCATGTTTGCTGAAGGGTATCTGCTATGCTGAATAGCTCAGAAAGGGAAACCTCTTTGCTTGTGTGACAATTTTAGTGCTGCAACAGCTACACCGGCCTAAAGCAAGATACATTTATAAATATTTCAAGCATTCCGGGTACCTCCTGGACCTGTAGTATTATGTTATGCATACACTACCCAAGATGGAGAAACACAATTACAAGGTAGAAACCATACCTTCCAGATGAGGAACAGTTTCATACAGAGTATGCCAGTTAACTTGGTCTAGGGAATTCTCAATCCTGGTAGTCCATGATTACATTCGTGTGGTAAATTAGGACCTGCAAAATGGCATTTATTGTGCGTAAATGAACTGGGCAGTAAATTAAAATTTTGTTGTCCAACAGTTTCACTCTCGCTGAGTACCAATGGCGTTTAGAGTGGATTTCTGATTTCTCTGCACAATTTGGTGGACATTACAGCACAATTTACAGACCTAATATTTGTGGGAAGCCTCGCCGTTCCTGTGTCTTTTCTCAGGAGTGCTATCAACCTTTTTCTTTTGTGTACTGATGCTTGATTATTTTTAATCATTTCATGTAGTGGGCCACAGTCACACTGCATCTTCCTCATCACATATTGAAGTCTGTCGCCGGTGCCATTGTAAATGAACTCAAGAAGATCAATCAGAATGTTGCTGCCTTACCTGTTGCATCCTCTGTGATGGACCGGTTATCTTACCTCTTACCTAGTGCAAGACAGGAACTTGGAGTTGGACCTGGCAGATCTGTGGACAGGTAAGGGTTCTGAAGTATACTTTTACAGTCCATATTTCTTAACCTTTCTGCCTTTTTAAAAATATATACTAATAAAAAATATATTTATGAACTCAAATGGCTAGATGTGGTTAACTTTGTGTAAAGTTAGATTAACTGGTTAGTCTTGCTGTTCTTTGGATTTTTGTATTCCTAGTAGCACTCTTCATCCCAGGCAGTAATGTCTACCATCTACAATATTCATCTGCTTGAGATTCTATCATTTTGCTGAACAAAACAGGTCTCTTCAATTTCAGCTCAACTTATTCATCTCCAGTTGGGCAATAGTCAGCAGAATGCCACATGTTCTCAAATAACACCAGTCCTCCACACTATTTGCAGTATGTTCTTCTTTCTGTCACAAAGAACACAGTAGTTTATAATTTCAGTTTGTTGTCATTCACTTCACCCCTCTGTTAAGTACGAACTAGAGAGTCTTGTTCAATGGGAATGAATTATTGCAGTTGGTAGCCTCTCTAGGGGAAGTTGTATAATACCCCACTAGGGTGGAAATATATATCCTGCAGTTGCAGAGTTGATCATCTTGTTACCTACTACTGTATTCATCAGACAGCCAGGGTCATCTTCGTAAAATTAGTCTCCAGGCTTCAGTCACCAGAGAATGCTGCATGGGTGCTGGAATGAGCACCCTTCCAAAACTGCCCACTCAGCCATTCCAAATATCCATGGGCTGACCCCCCAAGAGATTTGCAATCTGTGCCTGTAGGCCTCCCCCCCCCTACAAGTCGTCATGCCTCACCTTCTGATCTAAGAGGACAGTAAAATGTAGCAACAGAACACCTTGGCACCCTGGACGTCCTTGATGAGGACAATGCCCTCAGTGCTCAAGAGCAAGAGGGCTGACACCCAGTCCAAAGACCTTGTTGTCCAGTGAGTCTGACTACCAGGAGATGGAAGATGTCAAACCAGTGTCGAAGACCAGCTCATGCACAAAGAGCACACTCAGGTCTAGGAGTATACCTATGGCCCTTGAGTCCCACCACACCAAGTGAGGGTCCCAAAAGAAGTCCCACGCCAAGGTAGAACACTGCTCCTGATGCAGTTAGGCTTCGGGCTCTGAGAATGCACTCAAGAAAATCCAAGGCAAGCTCTGCTGCTGCCTTCCGGTTCTGGTTTGCACTGGTAGAAGGCTCTGAAGCTGAGCAAGAATCCTCCCAAGGGTGTTGACCCCCACAAGCTGTTGAAGGACGCTTACCACCATCTGTCGTATGCACAGCCAAGGCCAAAGACTCCATTGACGCTGAAACCTCAAGGCCTCCATCGATGCCAGGAGACGAGGCCATCGGGCCCTGATCCTAGAGCGTCTCCAACAGGAACTGGATGCTAGACAAACTCCTGTTCATCCACCAAGTCACAGGCAAAATCTTAATCAAACTGCCTCCACTGCTATCTCCAGAACTTCATCCTTGAAAGAGGGGACCGGTCTTAGAGGGCAAACCTCCTTCTAGGCCTCCTATACCCGAGCCGGCACCTAATCAGTGAAGGGACAGAGCCACCAGTCCCCTTCTTCTTTCACACAGCCCACCGCACCACCATTTCCCCCTGTTCTCCCACCATGCCTATGCACACCACCCCGCTGCCTCCACCTGAGTTGCCATAGGATTTACCTCTTTTGTTCTTGGAGCAAGGTAGCCCTGTGGGCCCTTCGACCTCTATAATTAGCCTGAGTAGCAATTCCTTCCAGATGATCCCTAGGATTACTAAAATGTAGACACCGGCCCCCCCCGCCACTCCCCCCTAGGGATACAGATCTAGATCATTGCCCAGTTAGGGACTACACCATGGCATACCACAAAGTGGGCATGCATATTACTCGGGAGAAGGACAACTTTTTTGTTGAAGAGCTCTCAAAATCTGAGCGAACCATCCAGTTCCTGCCCATGCTCAAGAGCGTACTAAAACTGGCCACAGAGAACTTTAAATAGGCCGTCAAGGCTATGTTAGCCACACCAAGGGTTGAAAAAAAGTTTAAATCCTCTACTAGCAACCCAACATACATTAAGGGGCAGGTTCCACCAAATCTACACTGGCCCACACTGCTTGCAAACAGGCCTCTGCCCAGGCCACCAGTGACAGACCTCCTCCAGACAAAGAGTAAAAATATGGATGCCTGTATCTGCTTATCAGTGTTGATTAATGGGTGCATTGGAACTTTTCATTGTCAATTTTGTTGATGGCATGCTTATGTCGGTGAGGGTGTGGTGTGGGGGATAACCCTTGCGGTCAATGACCAAGGATAAGAAAACTATATTTTTGGCGTTTGTGTACAAGTAGGGCTGATTAGTGTTCTTTTTTGTTGTTGCTCTTTTTGTTTCCTTTTTTGACGTTTTCTCAAATCGCCAGTGGGATGAGGGTTGATCTGGGTTGCGATTGGTGTGTTTTCAGTCTTTGTTGTATGGCATTAATTTTTTACATTTAGCACATTGCCCTCACCTCCTCTCCCACCCTGTGCCTCCTGCTAGTTGATCTACACTTGCCCCTTTGTGAGTGCATTTTTTAGGTGGGCCTGCTAGCAGTTGTGGCAGAGGGTGGAGCATCAGTAAAACTTGCACCGTTTAGGAAGGCCTTTGTTTGACAAACATATTGTGCATTAACTTTTACATTTATATATTCTCTCAATTTCACTCCCTCCTTCCCACGTCAGTCTCCGACTTGCACTTTCTCTCCCATGTGCCCCTTTTCACCGTACCCTCTGAAAGTTTGTTGGTGTTCCGCTTGGCCATTGAACAAATTTTACTTGTTCTATTCTGCTTAGCTGACGTGAACTTTCTCATCTGATAGCCAGATTCACTGTAAGCATGAACATCAGATGGATCAGTGAGGGAGAACTTTAAAAAAAAATAACTTTTTTTGTGTTCAATAAATTTTATTGATTTTATCATCAAAAGCAGTACAGAGAACGTGAGGAGAGAGAAGAAAAAGATTTAATCTCCGACATCTGACAGTTGCCCAGGTATACAGTAATGTGGCATTTACAGATACAGATAAAGGCATGAAATAACAATAGAAATTAATCCAGTACATAAGAAGTAACAGAAGCAGTTGGTACCTGGTTATGTAGATCAAATAGGACTGTGTGAAATGAACCAGGGGAAACTGTCAGAGGTTTACCTTCCACGAATGCACCAAGGATGCAGTAAATGAAAAAGAGAAAGAAGGAAAGCAAGGGGAGTGGGGGAAGAAGTAGGATAGAAAAGAGAGGTGAAGTCATGTGATACTATGTGCATGCTGGCTCTGAGAGTCATATGATAAGAACAAGAATTGGTGGTCAGTAGGTGATTGCAAGATTTCCCTCTTGGCGGAAAAGTTGCGAATAAAATACCCTGAGAAGGGGCCGGGCAACCTCTTGTATGAGAATGGTTGCTATGTGTACTGCGTAGATCAGTTACCAAGGCCCACCAGGTATGATAGGATACATTATTGGAGGATTTCCAGTCAAGTAGTATACCTTTTAATAGCGATGGTGAGAAGAAGATCAAGGAGTGATAGGTCCTTGGGAGAAAGATCAAATGGAGGGTCTGCCATCTGAGGTCCTAGGAGGATGATCAGAAGGGATAGTGGGACAGGTATTCTAAACATTTTCTGAAGCTGTAAAAACACTTACCGCCAGTAGGAGTGTAGATGAGACGCAGGAGAAGAACATGTGTTCCTCCTCACCGGGGGACGAGTCGCTGGCCCAGCATGAATTAGCGTCCTTCAACTTTAACCGGAACAGTTTTGGCGGCACCCAATACATGTGGTGCGCTGCAAAGAGTCTGGTCTGGGTTAACAACAGGATCAGTTTGTTGGAGTAGTTGTGAGCCTACCCTGGACCAGGTGTCCGCATCTGGTAGAACAAGGTTATTGGAAGAGAAACAAGCATTTGCAATGGAAAAGGTCTCTCATTTTTGAGAGTTCTAGCTATTGGGGTTGTAAATGACAATGTCTTTTACCTATGTTTTGGTTTGGATACAGTGAATTTATGAACAGAGACGTAGCTGCAGCATTGTCTAGAGGACTAAGAATGAGGAATTACCACTGGGGCCAGAGGAGCAGCTAACAGCAGAGCCTAGAGGATTTAAAATGAATAATTACCGACAGGACTAGAGAAACCGCACAGCTGCAGCACCGGCTAGAGGATTTAGGATGAGGAATTACCAATGAGCCCAGAGAAGCAGCTAGCAGCATGGTCTGGAATTTTTAGAATGATGAATTGCCAACAGGACCAGAGTAGCAGCTAGCAGCACTGTCTGGAGGACTTAGAATGAGGAATTGCCACTGGGACCAGAGAAGCAGGTGCAGCACTTCCTAGAGGACTTGGAATGAGGAATTGCGATGAGACTAGAGAAGCAGGTAGCAGCACTGTTTGGAAGCCTTAGAATGAAGAATTACTGACTGGAACAGAGAAGCATCTAGCAACACTGCTTAGAGGACTAAGAATGAGGAATTACAACTCGGGCCAAAGAAGCCGCTAGCAGCACTGTCTAGAGGAGTGAGAATGTGAAATTACCACTGGGAACAGAGACACAGCTGCAGCACTGCCTAGAGGATTTAGAATGTGGAATTACCGATGGGACCCGTTTGAAGTAAAAAGGTTAAAGATTTGTTACATATATTTGTAAAACACAACAGTGTGAGTGTAGCCTTATGACACCTTTTAGCAAAGTGGAAGCTTGTCACTGACACAAACCTTTTGTCTGAAGCAGGCGCCAGGATGGAATCCAGAGAAGGCCTAAGAAAGAAGAGTACTTGCTGTTGTTTTGCAGCAGACCTGCATGAATATACGAGGCACTACATTAGCATGCCAGTAAAGATCGCTATCGCAGTTACGAATTGCATTTGTGTTTTTGTAAGGCACGAAGCCCTAAAGTTAATTGCATAGTGTGACGTCACATAAAATATCCCCCAATTATTTGTAGTCTGTAATACTTACAAACGCAGACAACAACAAAAACCAGATTTTAAAAAGCGCACATCCTCGCAACGCAGAGATAATGGGATAAATAACTCATTCAACATGAAGTGCGCGTTTTGTGATGCATGTGGCGCACTTACAATTTTCAAATTTGGAGGAATAGATTCAGTAAGGCTGAGTTTTTAAAATTTAGCAGTCTAATGCGAAGCAATGAAATACCGTTGTATTCTCCTAACAATCCCCAAAAGGTAGTTTGTGAGGGGGATAAAAGGTAAATCCTTATGGCGGCTGCAACAGCACCTCTGTATTGAATTTCTTCTGGATAAACGGTCTAAAAGCAAAAGATTTGTAACCTATGCGTGCCACATAAATCAGGGCAAAACTACAATGTACTTTGTAAAATAGAAAACGTGTGTGTTCATCTGAGAAATGACGTGTGTGTGTCTGTCTGTCTGTCTGTCTGTCTGTCTGTCTCAGGCATTCTATGCTCTCATCTAGTGGCCGTTGTGGACTTTAGAATTGTTGAACTTAGTATTTGGGACCAAAATGCAGGTTGTTTTTGAGCTGCCATGAAGCGTGTACCGCACTGAGTGTAAAATGTTCCTTCCGCTTTTGATGCAAAAAAGCATGGTTTTCAATAAAGTGCACAGCTTTTGTTTAAAATAAAGTTGTAAATTTGGTCTTCAGACCTCTACGCCACCTTCTACTGTTTTTCTTTTGCTGAAGCTCCCAAACACGTTAAATACAAAAACTATGCACGCCACGCGAAGAATAATACGTGAAGAATTCCTTTTATTTTTCACTGTCAAACGTGTCTTAATTTGGGAAGTTGTTTTTGCTCGTCACATACAGGTGTTTGGGTATTTATTGTTGCCAACATGCTGAATTAAATTGAAAAAGGCGCACAGTGTCCCATGGCGACCTCAATAATGAATGTTGAAGTGCTGCAGCTGTGAAGCGAGATCCACGCTGCTCAAATAAAGCAAAACTTGTTCAGTTGTGGGAAGTACTTAAAACGCAGTCAACCCCAAAAAAATTAAAAAAAATGGATGAAAACAAAAGAAAGGCACGTATCCTCCGAATGCGGCCGCAATGATGAAATAAAATGAAGCAGGCTTCCGTTAAGCGTGTGCAGCGCTTGTTCCCAATTTGAAACCCAACAAGCAGTCTGATTTCCCAAGGAGGCATTTCGAAAGAAAACCAGCTATTCTTAGAGAAAGGATGTGGCGTAACTTGGAACTGGGGAACCTGGTTCGAGTCTAGCGTTAGTGCTCCCTTGCCTACCATTGAAACGAACCAAAGCAAAACGGAAAAAGGAGTGCAACCTAACAAACCGAAATAGACAAAGTGGCAATGATGCATGTAACGGGGTCAGTCGCCAGGGGCAAGAACCACCCACGGAGAGGAGGGATAAATGAGGCCAATTAGCCACAGAAAGGAAAGGAATTTTGAAACGCACACACAGGAACAAATGCCAACCAAGGGGCGTGCTGCAAGCCCCTCTGAGGAGATGCACCATGTCTCGAAGCAGCGCATGCGCTGCTTAGGCGAGACCTAATAAGAGGACCATTACTGTTCTAGAGATGGATGCCGAGTAAATTTTGAAGTAATGAGTAGTTTGTAGAATTTTGAGGTGGCGTGACCTTGTGAAAGAAACATTTGTAATTTCGGAATGAGTTGAGAATTAGAGAGAGGACCCATTTTAGTGATCTTTGCTTTAATTTTGAGAAAGTCTTAAAAGTCTAGATTAGACAGGTTATGTTTATGTTGTAAGGACGAGAAAGGTAGTGGACCGGAGGTATCTTATAAGTTAGAAATCGTAATCCCTTTGGCAGCCCACAAATGTCCAAACCCACAAGAGTTGTGAGTGAATAGTTTCTTATTATACCAGAGGGACGTCATAGTTGAGGTACGGATGTTAGTTTCCAATAACGAGTCAATGGGAAGCATAGCGGCTAGAGTGTCCCTAAAAATTATATGTGATTGGCTGTAGGGATAGTTTGACATCGTCCGAGTAGGTGAGAGTGGAAAGGGGTGGCATATAGCAGTCTCAGTCAAGAAAAAAGAGTCCCTATACATTTGATAATAAACACTAAAAAATCACCACAGTGCTGAGAGTCAAAATAACAATTAAAATTTGTACATATAGCTATGCCAAAAATATCTAAAAAGAGTTTTACTAATATACTAAAATATTAAAAAGCAGTGGGTCAAGGGCAACAAATGACAGAAAAGATTCAAAAATATTAATATTTATTTGCAAAAATATACACAGTCAATATTAAAAACCATACATCATTAAAATTTACAAATTCATGTCAATTATGATTACAATCACAATTATAAGAAAACAAAGTTGTCGACGCTGCGTTTCGGTGACTAGACAAATGTACACCTTCTTCAGGACAGTTTTCTTAAAACACTGTAGACCAATTCTAACGTTCAGTGCTGCAACACATTTCAATGAACCAAATTTGTAGGGGTGATGAATTTAAAATGTTCACCTTGTCAAAACACCTTATTATTGGTAAGACTTATAAGTATAGGGTGTTCGTTGATGCCACCGTTCTATTCTAATGCACCAATTGTGCCAGAAACCAGTAAAACAGATAAAAAAACGGCTTCCGGGTCAGAAGCCGTTTATGTTGATCGCAAGGAGGCCGTTCTAATTTTATACGATATTGAGCACAATACCGGCGAAGAACCTCATTGTGGAATTGATACCTCTGATCACGGCGTATCCCTTCCTATTGATGCTCCAGTTTTTATCTGTTTTACTGGTTTCTGGCACAATTGGTGCATTAGAATAGAACGGTGGCATCAACGAACACCCTATACTTATAAGTCTTACCAATAATAAGGTGTTTTGACAAGGTGAACATTTTAAATTCATCACCCCTACAAATTTGGTTCATTGAAATGTGTTGCAGCACTGAACGTTAGAATTGGTCTACAGTGTTTTAAGAAAACTGTCCTGAAGAAGGTGTACATTTGTCTAGTCACCGAAACGCAGCGTCGACAACTTTGTTTTCTTATAATTGTGATTGTAATCATAATTGACATGAATTTGTAAATTTTAATGATGTATGGTTTTTAATATTGACTGTGTATATTTTTGCAAATAAATATTAATATTTTTGAATCTTTTCTGTCATTTGTTGCCCTTGACCCACTGCTTTTTAATATTTTAGTATATTAGTAAAACTCTTTTTAGATATTTTTGGCATAGCTATATGTACAAATTTTAATTGTTATTTTGACTCTCAGCACTGTGGTGATTTTTTAGTGTTTATTATCAAATGTATAGGGACTCTTTTTTCTTGACTGTATCCACCCTGTCCCTTATTTAAATTGAAGGGTACCTCCCGTTTTTTGATTTCTTACTTATAGCAGTCTCAGCCTCGAGCCACATAGGTTTGAGTAGAGCATTAGGGTCAAACCACCTTGGGGGGCCAAGTAAACTATTTGATAAGTGGCCCAATCCGGGAACAGCCAGCTTTCTTGGGCATTCTCAATTTCTTGAGGCTAATGCATGGTTTTTTATTGTCCCAGAGGAAGAGTGAGACAGCCTTATCAACATTGCAAAAGAACTCTGGGGAGAGGCGGGTGGGAAGCATACTTGATAAAATATTTATTAGCTGAGAGACCATCATCTTTATGGTTTCAAATCTACCCCAACAAGATATGTTCTTCGGTGACCAAGTCGCTAGTAAGTCTTTAATCTTGTTTAGAGTTTTATCCTCATTGATAGAGACAGACTCTAAGATCTCTGGAGAACCCATATACCACGGTATTTAAGAGTGGTTTTCCATTGGAAGTTAGATGAACCGCCCATTGCAGGGTGACTGTATATTAAGCGGCAAAATCTAAGTCTTATCCCTATTCAGAGAATAGCCTGATACCTTAGAAAAAATGTTGATACAAGAATGAATGGCGGTAATGGAGGACCCTGGGGACTAAGTAAATATTAAAATGTTGTCGGCATAAGCAGCCGTTTTGTATGAGGTATTATTAAAAAAGATGACGGGAATATCCGATGAAGTGTTTAGCATTAGTAAAAGGGGATCAATGGTTAGTAAAAACAGCAGCGGGGATGAAGGGCAGCCCTGACGTGTACCCTGGTGAAGAGTAAAGGGTTGAGACAGGTATCCGTCCGTTCTAATCCTTGCAGAAGGGCTGGAGTAAAGTGCCATTGTCATCTTAATAAACTCTTTACCAAGGCTGTTCCTGAAAAGGATGGCTTTGAGATATGGCCCAGAAACTTTGTCAAAAGCTTTTTCCGCGTCCAAGGCAATTGACACTGCCGGCAGAAAAAGCGTGTCGGAGGCCTTCTCAATAATGTGAGAAAAAGACTGATGTTATCACTAGCAAGTCGGCCTTTGATAAAGCCAGTTTGAGTAGGGTGAACTAGTGTGGCAATCGAGGTGGGGTAATCGAAATGCCAGGATCTTAGCATACATGTTAGCATCCATGTTAATCAGTGAGATTGGCCAATCATTTTTGGGATCAGAATGGTCCTTGCCATCCTTGGGAATAACCACAATAGTGGCCTAAAAAAGGGATACCTGATACTTCGCTGGAAGTAGCAAAATGGGAGTGAGTCGATTTTAATGATGGCATAATTGTACTAAGCAAGGTTTTGTAAAACTCAATGGGGAATCCATCGGGTCCGGTGCTTTACCAGTCGGCATAGATTTGATGCCCCGTGCAATCCCCTCTTCAGAGATTGGATTGGCAAGGGCAAGCTGGCTCAGTATGCGAGACTTGCTTAATGGGCAAGGAGTCCAAAAAATGAAGACCGACATAGAGTGGTGAGTATGATGAAGAGGTGCACAGCTTTGAATAAAAGTGTTGAAAAGTTTTGAGGTTCATGTCCGTGGAGGACTGGAGAGTGCCTTGTTCGTCTTTAATTTTTTGGATGATAGTAGAATTGCGCTTAAACTTTAGGTAGGCTGCCAAAGCTTTATTGAGGTAGAACAGTTTTTTGCCTTTTTGGGCATGAACCCAAAGGTGGGCACGTTTGCTGAAGATGACATTGAGTTCATACTTGTTGAGTAATAAGTGGACTGTTGGGGGGGTGGAGGGGGGAATCAAAGGGCCCCAGCCCACTATAGGCTTCTTAACATTGAGTTCAATAGAATGAATAGATACCATGGGTTAACCAGACCGAGTAGTAAATGTGGTATTTATTAATAATTTGAGTATTTGACAGCATTACTATCCATGTATATTGGATTATGGCACGCACATTCATCTGACCATGAACCATTTAAACCCCCGTTGGTGTTATATCCCGTTTTTTTTTTTAAAAGGTCTTTGATGTACAGTGAAGCAAACAGGCGGGAGACTTTCACATCATGGCCTCATGCGGGGTATAGGTGGGCTCAACCTGATCCAATGGCTCAAGCAGGGTTCTACCACCAGGTAAATTTAAATCCGCATTTCATTTTTATTAAAATTGTACAATGGTTTTAATGAATTGTTAGAAGTTAAATTGTATGTTTTTTATTTAGTTCTATCCTGTAGCCAGTGTATCTTCAATGTATTGTATTTCTTCTAGCACGGTCCGCAGTTTATTATCACATATCTGGTGTTCTGATATTCAAGTACGTCCCTTTATTTAGTCAAGAGTTTTATATTTCTTATTACAAAAGTCATTCTACAGTGTGTAACCTTTTAAACATGGCTGCAAATATGTAAACAGTGGAGAATTTACTGCTGGACATTAACATGCTTACTTATTTTAGCCTTTTCAGTTGTAAATCTTATTAAATGGGTGTTTTAATTTTTCAGGGCTGTGCAAATAGTACTGTTCACTGAAAGCGTGTTCTCAGGATTTGAGATTTTGTTTTTTTAGTTGGCTGTTCATTAGTACAAGCTGCTGCCATTGGCTGCAGTATATCTGAAAATTTGCTGCCTCGCAGTATCGTTGCCCCTAATTGTTATATTTGGTGAATATTGTCTGGTTCGGATTCACATTGTGTGCACTCTCCTGTCATCTAGTGTTGGATTCAGAATATAGCACCTTATTTTTTATTGTTTTGGCCTTAGGCAGTAGTTGAATGACTTGAGACCATTTCTCCCGACAAACAGTCCTGATTTTTTTGTTTTTTATCGCTATCTGGTTCAGAGCGTTTAAGTGTGTTCTCCTTGTATATGCACACATCTGTTCAGAAGTCACACTGATGCTCAGAAGCACTTTTTGCAACACATCTTATGAGCAGTACCTAATGATTTTCAAATAGTACTTTCTTCAATTTTTTTCTTCTTTTTCTTACAGCGAAGAGAAAATTATATGAGAATGATTGCCCAGGGATCACTCCATTAAGTTGGCATTTTTGGAGGAAAGCACCTGAGGGGGAGGGATGAATATTTATTCAGTGCTGCCCATGGTTATATTTGTGGTTGATCTACTACCGTACTTTGCCCACAGAGAGCCACAAAATGTCCTCTGCAGTCAGTCTCCTCCTCTGAATTTGCACACACTGGTCAGAAACATGATCACTGTCATTAAAGTTCAAACTGTTTCAGATGTTAAAAGCGGTGTATGGTGTAAGACTAGGGTGACCAGCTTAAAAAAAAAAAAAACAGCTGTCCCTAGCTATTGTCTGAACCTTGATAGACCTTGAGAAAGAGTGATGTCGAAAGGAGGTCTTCAGTGGTCCTTTAACTGAAAGCAGACTTTGAAACTCAAATATTTCTGAGCAAGATACTAATTCTTGCAACACACTGTTCTAGAAAATATGACATTGCTTACTGATGTGAGGGAAAGAGCAATTCTTGTTCATCAGTATTAGTGATAATCCTGGGACAAGATGCATTTCAAATAACTTCAAAATTATAATACAAAATTGACAAGCCTCCAAAAAGTTTAGTTTTTGTTTAAGTAGTAGCCTTAGAACTGTTCTCTTTTTTTATTTCTATATAACGAAGAACATGAACGTGGTTTAGGAACACACTAATATAGAACACCATGCTTTCAATCTCTCATTGTCTAGGGCACTTAGCTGTCAAAAGGGCAAGAGAATGGAAAGCAGGAAGTACTCAGTAATGCTGGGCGAAAATGGAAGGGGAAGAGGATGTATGAAGTAATAATGACACTACTCCCCCACTTGAAGATCATCAATGGCTCAGGTTTCCCCTCTGAGGCCTAATCGTTCCAAGCAGTGTTTCAGAGTTCTTGTGATCATGGATTTTCCTGGCGACGGAGGACAGTGAAACATTCTAGTGGAAGTGCTGGCAAGAAATGATTCAGCCATTACTTATCCTTGCTCATGACTATCACAATGTTAACCAAAGACCCCTTTTCTACTCCTATTAAAGCGTGTTCTATTAGCCTGAGGATGGAATGTTTGTATAAGGCAGCTCCTCAAGATTTGGTCTTTATCACAGTTTATGTGCATTCACACTCAATTAGGGGTACATGCAGCTAAAAAGAAATCCATTAATCTGGGTGGTTCAGAGACACCAGCCCCTCACTTGCTCAAAAGCAAAGCAATAGAATTAATGCAGCTGTTTTCAGGGTAACCCCGGAGGGGCAACATGATATGGAGAATGTGAGAAGTTGGCCTGGTATATGCTGTTCACTAGTTAAAGTGGACACCTTGCACCAGTACAATTCGACTCTTATGGTAGGTAGGTTTAAGACAACCTTTATAGAAAGCTATCCTAGTGGTAGCTGTGGAGAGCAGCCTTCAGGTTAAGTCTTGGAGGAATGTAAAGCAGCTTGTTTTACCACATAATCTCTTGAATCACCAAATGAAAAGACACCCCACAGGTTTATATATCAAATATATATGTATTTATTACTAAACAACTCTCTACTAATCTCTTTATGAGATTAGAAGTCAGGAACATATGTACAAGTCAATGTTTTATCAAAATAAGTTAGCACAAGTAAATATCACAATCTTATCTTGGCTAGACCGTGGTCTAGAGCACATAGAATCGAGGGACCCCAAAGAACCACCCCAGGTAGTTGTAGGAGACCCACAGGGGACGGACGCGGTGTTTAGACACTGGTGCGAGTCCTGTACGAGTCTATGCGAGAGAACGCGATTGAGTTATCAATGTTACAGGTCCCTGGCGTGTTCGAGGCGAACACACCGATCGGTCAGTACGAGTCGAAGGACGCGGATACTGATAGTTACAAGGGAGTTGGACGCGATGGGTCTAACACAGACGCGAGCCCTGTACGAGCCAGTGCGAGAATCGCACGGGGAAAATAGGAGTTTTAGGGCACTTCTAGGGTAGCTACAAGCAAGCCACTTACAGGGTAAGTAGTTCTAGGGCCCACACCCACAGGAGCACCGTAGTGCTGAAGTTACCTCACCCAGGGGAGCCGGGTGCATAGGTGTCCTTTGGTGTCGGGTCGCAGCGTCGTTTTCAATGGGAGCCAGTGAAGACTTGCTGCTTGCGACGACAGAAGAAGTGTCGGTTGGAATCCAAGCCTGGATTCGGAAGGAGGAAGACCTGAAAGCAGAGGGGACAGTGTTCACAGTCACTTGGCAGTGACTCTGGGCAAGGAAGATGAATGCCCACCATCGTCGACAGCTTCGGGTCGTTCACGGGTGTCTTGACTCTTCGACCACGTGGTCCAGGCAGCGTTGATGATGACCAGGAGCTGGATTCGGTGTGTCCCACGACGTCTGCAGCTTACTGAGGTGTCGGCGACTCGATTGGAGCCAACAAGCAGCAAGTCTCGTGGTGATGAGGAAAAGTCAAATGTGCAGACCAGCAAGGTCTGGGGGACTTACCCAGCAAGGGTAGGTCAGGGCAGGCCTGGAGCAACCAGGGGAGCCCTTTGGTTTTGTTGACAAGTCTTCTGGGGACCCACAAGCCGGCTGGCAAGGGATCGCAAAGACGCCTCGGGAGGATTCACTCAACAGGGGCCCACAGTCACTCGGGTCGGTGTAGGCCTCTGTTCTTCGGAGGGATTACTGTTAGAGGCTGGGACCACACGTGGGCCAAAGCACAAGTTCGTAGAACGTCGTGAAGGGGTTGCACTCGACAATAGTGCACGGTACCCAGGGGCTGCGGTTCCTCGTCGCTCGTGGGGTCCACTTGCCTCCGCTTCGCTGGGGACTCACGATGGTCTTGGAGAAGTCAGGAAATCCTCTTCCTGGGCTGCAGGGACTTCGGGCTCCGGCGGGAGCGGCGTAGTTTGCGACCGTTGTTGTAGTTTTTGGTGCCTGCCAAGCAGGGGAGTCACTCCTTGACTCCAAGGGAGATTCTTCAGTCTTCCAGAGGTAGTGGAACGTCGAAGGTGCAGGATTCTTCTTAAGAGCGTCGTCCAGGGAGATCTGGGTTGCAATGCACTGGTTCCCCCTCTTATACTAAAAAGAAGGGAGGGACGAGCTCTATGACCCCACCTATGGGAGGGTCAGGGGAGGGGGTGGCTACACCCACCTCCCTTTGTCCAGTTTCGCGCCAGAGCTGGTTTGAACTGGCATATGCACAGAGGAGCCTTCTGCTCCCCCAGTGCAGGACTTCAAAGCACTCAGAGAGTGCACCCACCCAGCCCCAATACACTAAACCCTGTCTGGGAGGTGGTCACACCCCCTTGGGACAGGATACCTATTGTTGGGCCTCCTCCACTGCGAGTGTTGGTCATCAGCAGGAGGGCAGCCCAGTGTCTGTGACTGGTGGCATCCATTTTGTGATGCCAGGGCTCTTCAGGATTCTACCGCGTTTCCACAGTAGGTACATGTCTATCCCTCTAGAAGGGTGGAATGCTACCCCCGCCGCCAGAACTGGCGGGGGGGTAGTATTCCAAGATGTTTGACACCAAACACGACATGTTTCCGTGCAGCCATCCCAAAGTTAGCATTTAACGCGAGGTTATAATGCGCTTAAGAGTATATGGTCAGGCTGCACTACAAACAGCCTCAGAGAAGGGTCTCCGAATGCTGCAGAGGGGTTCTGCTCATGCAGGGGCACCCTCTCACATGGGAACCAAGCACTCTGCCTTCAGGATTGATAAGGCCTGCCATAGGAGTGACTTATAGGTTTATATGTGTGTATCTATGTAGTGAGATAGGTAGCCTATATCACAGTAAGGGGTGCCTGCACCACCTTACCCAGGCTGCAGTAGCGGACCTGTGGTGTCAGATTTAGTCTGCTTCCCTGGGGTGGCATAATACATGCTTCAGCCCCTAGTAGGCCTGTGAAGTACCTATGCCCTTGGTACCTAAGGTACCATATACTAGGGACTCATAAGGTACCACAGTATCCAATCACTAGTGCACCTAGAGTGCACTCCAAGTCGTTTAGAGAGAACAGAGAGGCTGGGGCCCTGATTGGCAGGGTCCCAGCCAGACTATAGCCAGAAACCAGCGTAAACATCAGAAAAAAAGTGGGGGCAACATAAGAGGCAGATCCTACTCTCCTACAAAACCCCCCCCAAACGCAGGGACACTAAACTAACCTTGACCAGTTGAGTCTTCGTGTTCTAAGTGGAAATACCTTGAGAGTCCATCTGCATTGGCATGTTGGGTCCCAGGCCTATGTTCCACTGTATAGTCCATCCCCTGTAGGGAAATGGACCACCTCAAAAGTTTTGGGTTTTCACCTTTCATCTGTTTAAGCCATAAGAGGGGCTTGTGGTCGGTCTGAACTATGAAGTGAGTGCCAAACAAGTATGGCCTCAGCTTCTTCAGGGCCCACACCACAGCAAAGGCCTCCCTCTCTATAGCTGACCAACGTTTCTCTCTAGGGGTCAGCCTTCTGCTAATGAAAGCTACTGGCTGGTCTTGACCTTCATCATTCAGTTGAGACAGTACAGCTCCCACACCCAGCTCAGAAGCATCTGTTTGGACAATGAACTTTTTGGTGTAGTCTGGACTCTGTAAGATGGGGGCAGTGCACATGGCCTGCTTTAGGTCTTCAAATGTCTGCTAGCAGCTAGCTGTCCACTGAACCTTTTTTGGCATTTTCTTTGAGGTAGATCATTCAAGGGGGTCACTATAGATCCATATCCCTTCACAAACCTCCTATAGCACCCAGTCAGGCCTAAGAAGGCTCTCACCTGTGTCTGGGTGGTGGGAGCAACCCATTCCATTATGGTTTGGATTTTGCTCTGTAAAGGCTGAACCTGGCCTCCACCTACAAGGTGGCCCAGGTACACAACCTGACTCTGCCCTATCTGGCACTTAGTGGCCTTGATAGTGAGGCATGCTTTCAGCAGAGCCTCCAAAACATTTCTGAGGTGGACCAGGTGCTCCTGCCAGGAGGAACTAAAGACAGCAATATCATCTAGATAAGCTGAGCAATAAGTTTCCATCCCTGCCAGAACTTTGTTCACCAACCCCTGACAAGTGGCAGGTGCATTTTTCAATCCAAAGGGCATCACCACAAAGTGGTAGTGCCCACCATGGGTCGAAAATGCTGTTTTGGCTTTTGCATCATCAGCCAACCTGATCTGCCAGTAGCCAGCTGTTAGGTCAAATGTACTCAGATACTTGGCTGAGGCCAACGTATCAATCGGCTCATCTGCCCTTGGTATGGGATAGGCATCAGTCCTAGTGACTGCATTGAGGCCTCTGTAGTCTACACAAAACCTCATTTCTTTCTTACCACCCTGGGTATGAGGCTTGGGTACTAGGACTACTGGGCTAGCCCAAGGGCTATCTGAAGGCTCAATCACACCTAACTCCAACATTTTCTGGACTTCAGTCCTGATACAGTCCCTGACACGGTCAGGTTGCCTGTAGATTTTACTCTTGACAGGCAGACTGTCTCCAGTGTCGACCTCATGGGTGCACCAGGTCGTCTGACTAGGGGTCAGGCTAAACCTATGTCTGTACTGCTGCAGAACTTGTCTGCACTCAGTTTGCTGATGGTCAGTGAGGCTGCTTGCCAAAGCAACACCATCTACTGACCCATCATCAGGGTTCTGTGAGAGCAGGTCAGGGAGAGGGTCACTCTCCTCCTCCTGTTCCTCATCAGTTGCCATGAGCAAGCCCATGTCAGCCCTGTCAACATATGGTTTCAATCTGTTGACATGGAGCACCCTCAGGGGGCTCCTGGGAGTTCCAAGATTCACCAAATAGGTGACTTCTCCCTTCTGCTCAACTATTGTATGGGGGCCACTCCACTTGTCCTGGAGGGCTGCTGGGGCCACAGGCTCCAACACCCACACTTTCTGTCCTGGCTGGTACACAGTCAGCACAGCCTTTTGGTCATGCCAAGCTTTTTGTAATTCTTGGCTGGCCTCCATGTTTTTGGTTGCCTTTTTCATGTATTCAGCCATCCTGGAGCGGAGACCAAGTACATAGTCCATCACATCCTGTTTGGGGGGCTTGAGAGGTAACTCCCAGCCCTCTTTTACCAAACTTAATGGACCTCTTACAGGATGCCAAACAGAAGCTCAAATGGGCTGTAACCAACACCCTTCTGTGGAACCTCTCTGTATGCAAACAGGCAGGGAAGAAAAAGGTCCCATTTCCGCCTAAGCTTCTCTGGGAGTCCTTTAATCATTCCCTTAAGGGTTTTGTTGAAGCATTCAACCAACCCATTGCATTGTGGGTGATAGGGGGTGGTGAACTTATAAGTTACACCACACTCCTTCCACATTGCCTTCAGATATCCTGACATGAAGTTGGCACCTCTGTCAGAAATGACCTCCTTTGGAAAACCCACTCTGGAGAAGACTCCAATGAGGGCTCTTGCCACCACAGGGGCTGTGGTGGTCCTCAGGGGAATTGCCTCTGGGTACCTGGTGGCATGATCCACTACCACCAGGATAAATCTGTGCCCAGATGCAGTTTGAGGGTCAAGGGGACCAACAATGTCAATCCCTACCCTTTCAAAGGGTACCCCCACCACAGGTAGTGGTATCAGGGGGCCTTTGTGGTGCCACCTGCCTTGCCACTGGCTTGGCATGTGACACAGGAGCGACAAAACTCCTTTGTGTCCTCTGACATATGTGGCCAATGAAAATGTGGAACAAGCCTGTCCCAGGTCTTGTTTTGGCCCAAGTGACCTGCTAAAGGGATATCATGTGCTAGGGTCAAGAGGAACCCCCTAAACTTCTGAGGTATTACCAACCTCCTGGTGGCTCCAGGGGCTGGATCTCTACCTTCAGAATATAGGAGTCCCTCATCCGAATAAACTTTATGGGACCCACTAGCACTCCCAGCAGCCTCAGCAGCAGCCTGCTGTCTGAGGGGTTCAAGAGAGGGGCAGCACTGTTGCTCCTTACTCAGATCTTCCCTAGAAGGGCCCCCTGCCCCCAAGAACTCAACCTGATCAGGCTCAAGTTCCTCTGGGGCAGTTCCTTCTTCAGGATCTGCTCCTCCTCCCTGTGGAGGGGAATCAGTGATCTGAGACAGAGGGGAAGGCACTGCCTTGACCCTACTGCTCCTCCTCTTGGGAAGCATCTGGTCCATAGTTTCAGGATCCAGAGCTTGTTCAGTGTTATGCATTTTGGCTTGTGACCTGGTCACAGCAAATACCTCTGCAGGGATGCCCAACATCTCAGCATGAGTCCATAACTCTACTTCAGACCAGGCTGAAGTCTCTAGATCATTGCCCAATAGACATTCTACAGGGAGGTCTGCACTGACTACAACCTTCTTGAGGCCAGTTACCCCTCCCCAGGAGAAATTCACAACTGCCAGACTATGGTTGGTCTTGGCGTTGCTTGCATTGGTCACCTGGTACATTTCACCCAGGATGATCTGCCCAGGGTCCACAAGATCCTCTGCCACCATGGTGACACTAGCACCTGTGTCCCTAAATGCCAAAGCCTGTTTGCCATTTATTACAGGCTGCTGTTTGTATTTGCCCAGATTACTGGGACTCACTAGGAAGGACATATTAAGGTCTCCCTCACAAATCAGCATTGCCTGAGTGGGCACTCTGACTAGGTCAGAGTCCACTTCAGAACCCAGGGTCAACCCTACTACACCCTTATTCTGTGTACCACCTCCACCAGTAGCTGAACTAGGGGGAACAGTTGCCTTGGGGGCAGGAGTGGTGGTGGTTTGGTCTTTGGACTTGTTACAGTCAGAAGTCCAGTGCCCTTTCTGTTTACAGAATTTGCACCAGGGCTTCTTTTGGCCTTTCCCCTTGTTGGATGGTGACTCCCCACCAGATGCAGATTTTTGGGGCCCTTGTGAAGACTTCTGGTCTTTTGACTTATCCCCACCTTTCTCAGGGCCCTTAGAATCCAGCTTCTTTGTGTCACCCCCTTGGTTCTGGGTTTTCTGCCTCACGATGGTTCTGACCAACTTGTGTGCCTTCTTTCCCAATTCTTGGGGAGAGGTCAGATCTGAGTCCACCAGGTATTGATGCAACAACTGGTTCTGGCAATTATTAAGGATCTGTTCTCTCATCATTAGATTATACAATCCCTTGAAATCAGTAACCCTACTGCCAACCAGCCAACCCTCCAGAGCCTTGGTTGCACAATCTACAAAGTCAGTCCAGTCCTGAGTCTGTGCCTTCTGGGTGTCTCTGAACTTCAACCTGTACTGCTCAGTGGTTAAGCCAAACCCATCTATCAGTGCACTCTTCAGGACTTCATAGTCATCAGCATCCTCTTCTCTGACAGTGAGGAGCTTGTCTCTACCTTTATCTGAAAAGGAGAGCCACAAGATTGCTGCCCACTGCTTTTGGGGGACCTGTTGTACTCTACAGGCCCTTTCCATAGCAGATATCCACTTATGGATATCATCCCCACTCTGGTAGGGAGGAACAACCTTGCTCAGGTTCCTATGGTCTGGAATATATTCTCTGCCTCTAGGGACACTGTTGCTGCCACCAGGGGGTTCTAACCCCTCTTTTCTAGAAGCTCTCTGGAGCTCAAAGGCTTCTCTATCTAATGCCAACTGCTTGGTTTTGAGGGCAAATCTTGCTTCCTCATACTGCAGCAGTTTGCACAGTCTTTCAGAGGAGGTCTCTCTTCTTGGGAAGTAGGAGTTCCTCTGCTGGACAAATTCTCTGCCAGAGTGATAGGAGCGGTCAGAGTCCCTAGAAAGGGACCTATGCCTCTCCTCCACTGTGTCAGTTCTCTTAGGGAGAATTCCTCTGTCCTTTTCAGACCCCTTGGGGCCTGGCCCTACAATCACAGAGTCTTGGTCAACTTGATGTTCATCATCTGACCCAGACACTGTAATTGACCCACCCCCTGATTCAGACCCATTAGCTCCTAGAGCTAATCTAAGATCATCTGCTGTCAGCAGATCTATCAGGTGTAGTGTGGAGGGACTCTGTCCTATCTTCAGGTGCCTCTCAGCACACATGGCTTTCAAGTCAAAGAAAGTCATGTCCTTATACTGAAGCTGAGTGTATCCACTTAAGGACATTCTAGTGTTGTGCAGTGTTGTACTACCTACACTAGTTTGTGGCCTACTGATCCTAGCTTGAGCTGTAGAAAGGGTGTGCTATCCCTTGGCACACAGCTCTAAGTTCAGTAGAACTTATTGATACTAAGCTTGACTTTATATGTACCTTGAGTACCTATAGTGGTTTTCAGTTAGTAATTCAAATAGAGATTTTCTGGTAAAACAATAGCAAGCTGGAATCCCACACGCTGCCACCAATGTGAAGTTGGCCTGGTATATGCTGTTCACTAGTTAAAGTGGACACCTTGCACCAGTACAATTCGACTCTTATGGTAGGTAGGTTTAAGACAACCTTTATAGAAAGCTATCCTAGTGGTAGCTGTGGAGAGCAGCCTTCAGGCTAAGTCTTGGAGGAATGTAAAGCAGCTTGTTTTACCACACAATCTCTTGAATCACCAAATGAAAAGACACCCCACAGGTTTATATATCAAATATATATGTATTTATTACTAAACAACTCTCTACTAATCTCTTTATGAGATTAGAAGTCAGGAACATATGTACAAGTCAATGTTTTATCAAAATAAGTTAGCACAAGTAAATATCACAATCTTATCTTGGCTAGACCGTGGTCTAGAGCACATAGAATCGAGGGACCCCAAAGAACCACCCCAGGTAGTTGTAGGAGACCCACAGGGGACAGACTCGGTGTTTAGACACTGGTGCGAGTCCTGTACGAGTCTATGCGAGAGAACGCGATTGAGTTATCAATGTTACAGGTCCCTGGCGTGTTCGAGGCGAACACACCGATCGGTCAGTACGAGTCGAAGGACGCGGATACTGATAGTTACAAGGGAGTTGGACGCGATGGGTCTAACACAGAAGCGAGCCCTGTACAAGCCAGTGTGAAAATCGCACGGGGAAAATAGGAGTTTTAGGGCACTTCTAGGGTAGCTACAAGCAAGCCACTTACAGGGTAAGTAGTTCTAGGGCCCACACCCACAGGAGCACCGTAGTGCTGAAGTTACCTCACCCAGGGGAGCCGGGTGCATAGGAGTCCTTTGGTGTCGGGTCGCGGCGTCGTTTTCAATGGGAGCCAGTGAAGACTTGCTGCTTGCGACGACAGAAGAAGTGTCGGTTGGAATCCAAGCCTGGATTCGGAAGGAGGAAGACCTGAAAGCAGAGGGGACAGTGTTCACAGTCACTTGGCAGTGACTCTGGGCAAGGAAGATGAATGCCCACCGTCGTCGACAGCTTCGGGTCGTTCACGGGTGTCTTGACTCTTCGACCACGTGGTCCAGGCAGAGTCGATGATGACCAGGAGCTGGATTCGGTGTGTCCCACGACGTCTGCAGCTTACTGAGGTGTCGGCGACTGGATTGGAGCCAACAAGCCTTGGTAGCAGCAAGTCTCGTGGTGATGAGGAAAAGTCAATGGTGCAGACCAGCAAGGTCTGGGGGACTTACCCAGCAAGGGTAGGTCAGGGCAGGCCTGGAGCAACCAGGGGAGCCCTTTGGTTCTGTAGGAAAGTCTTCTGGGGACCCACAAGCCGGCTGGCAAGGGATCGCGAAGACGCCTCGGGAGGATTCACTCAACGGGCCCACGGTCACTCGGGACGGTGTAGGCCTCTGATCTTCGGAGGGATTCGTGTTAGAGGCTGGGACCACACGTGGTCCAAAGCACAAGTTCGTAGAACGTCGTGAAGGGGTTGCACTCGACAATAGTGCACGGTACCCAGGGGCTGCGGTTCCTCGTCGCTCGTGGGGTCCACTTGCCTCAGCTTCGCTGGGGACTCACGATGGCCTTGGAGAAGTCAGGAAATCCTCTTCCTGGGCTGCAGTGACTTCGGGCTCCGGCGGGAGCGGCGTAGTTTGCGACCGTTGTTGTAGTTTTTGGTGCCTGCCAAGCAGGGGAGTCACTCCTTGACTCCAAGGGAGATTCTTAAGTCTTCCAGAGGTAGTGGAACGTCGAAGGTCCAGGATTCTTCTTAAGAGCGTCGTCCAGGGAGATCTGGGTTGCAATGCACAGGTTCCCCCTCTTATACTAAAAAGAAGGGAGGGACTAGCTCTATGACCCCACCTATGGGAGGGTCAGGGGAGGGGGTGGCTACACCCACCTCCCTTTGTCCAGTTTCGCGCCAGAGCAGGGGCAGGTAGCCCCTGAGCTGGTTTGAACTGGCATATGCACAGAGGAGCCTTCTGCTCCCCCAGTGCAGGACTTCAAAGCACTCAGAGAGTGCACCCACCCAGCCCCAATACACTAAACCCTGTCTCGGAGGTGGTCACACCCCCTTGGGACAGGATACCTATTGTTGGGCCTCCTCCACTGCGAGTGTTGGTCATCAGCAGGAGGGCAGCCCAGTGTCTGTGACTGGTGGCATCCATTTTGTGATGCCAGGGCTCTTCAGGATTCTACCGCGTTTCCACAGTAGGTACATGTCTATCCCTCTAGAAGGGTGGAATGCTACCCCCGCCGCCAGAACTGGCGGGGGGGGGTAGTATTCCAAGATGTTTGACACCATACACGACATGTTTCCGTGCAGCCATCCCAAAGTTAGCATTTAACGCGAGGTTATAATGCGCTTAAGAGTATATGGTCAGGCTGCACATTTTTATTAGTTCTTATGCATGTTACAAACACAGCAGCATAAGTCATATCACTTTGTGTAACAACATAAAACAACTCGTGGCTATACTGTATGTTAAAACAGACATTCTCGGAAATCACATTTAGAAATAGCAGTGTATTTTCATACATAGGGCAGACTGATAACGATATTACTGCACATCCGGTTCAGATGATGGGCCTTGGGTGGATGACCGTAGATATTGAAGCAAGGGCTCCCAAATGTCCTTAGGCCAAGAGGAGGCAGGTAGCTCTTCCGCATATAATAACACATTTTCTCGACAATAAACCATATCCTTTATCCACTGATCGATGGAGGGGCCAACTTTACTCTCCCAGGTCATTGCCACCCGTCGCTTAGCTAACAAAAGCGCTATTCTCACCAGTTTACCCGTGCTACCCTTCAGGAACGGAACCAGGCTCAGCAAACATACTAGCGGAGAACATTGTAGCTCAGTGTGGGTCATACCTTGTAGCTTATAAATTACATCAGCTCAGAACGTAGCCACACGCCCACATTCCCAAGCTAGATGCCAGAAGTCTGCACCCGTGCTCCCACACCGTTTACATGTGTCACTGTCTCTAAGACCACATTTATATAATTTGTGCGGTGTGTGATAGACCTTGTGTATATATTTGAAGTGAATTATTCACAAATTACCATTAGAGGTGAGTGCACTAGTGAGCTGGCAGCAGTGTTCCCATTCCTTCTGTGTGATCTGTGGAGTAAGTTTCGCATTCCACTGCTCCATACTCATGTTATGAGGTTGTGGCTTCTCATCTCTAGCAGCTCTATACAGTTTGGTAACCATTTTGTGTCTCGTGGGGCTAACAAGCAGAGCTTGCAAAGTCTGCAGCGTCGGAAGTTCGGTTGGAAATGTGGGGTAATGTGCCTGTAGCGCCCTCTTCAATCTATGAATGATGAAAGTGAAAAGTGGCGTTTTGTTTTGCACGTAGCTTGTCATTTTCCGTAAGAAATTCGCCATTGGGAAAGATGTCTTGCATTTTATCAATCCCAGCTAGTGCCAAGACTCGCATAGCACCCGGCTCCTGTGTAACTGATGCACTCACGTGATGTGCAAAAGGCAACAAAGGGGAATAAAGTGGCAGTTTCGCCGCCACATGGCCTAGTGCCTGCCAGGCTGCAATAGTAGTATCAATTGAATTAATTTCAGTTTTTGGCGTGCCCCTGTGAGTGTGTGTTAGTAGGGATCTCAAGGGGATAGGATGTGCATAACCATCTTCTACTGCGACGTGCGGGATAAAATCGTGAGTGTTGTACCAATAGTGGGCATATTGTGCTTGAGCGCATAGGTAGTAGAGATGCAAATCTGTTACACCAAAGCCCCCTTTATTGTAATCTAATGTGAGGGTCGTCCAACTCACCCGAGCTTGTTTACCGCCCCATATCAGCCTGAGTAGCAACGACCGTATTGTTTTGAAAAAAACGGTGGGCAGAGTTATAGGTATATTACTGAAGAGGTAGAGAAATTTGGGCAACACGACCATTTTAATGAGGGCCATGCGGTCAGCTGGCGACAGAGGTAGTCTTACCCACCTATCTACTTGTTGCTCCAACATCGTGCGTGCTGTGCCATAATTTTCACGTATGACTGTCGGGATCGCGATGGACCCACACCCCAAGATATTTTACAGGCTCCGCGGACCATATCAGAGGAAATTCAAGATCATGGGGAGTAGTGGTCTCAGTCGGCGGTACCACCACCGATTTGGACCAGTTAATGGTAAGGCCTGAAAAGCGTCCAAATCGGATATATTCCCTCAAGACTGGCGCCATAAAAATGTGCGGCTCCCTAATAAATAACAGCATATCATGCGCATATAGTGATATGCTCACAGGGCGGTGGGCAAAACATAGTGCTGCCGCTCTGACTCTGTCTAATAATGCAAGCCAATGGCTCCAGCCTTACCGCAAACAGAAGCAGCGACGGGGCAGCCCTGCCTAGTCCCTCGACTGATTCGTATAGGGTCCGAAGTGTTGCCCCCCCCCCCACACGAATCCGTGCAGTGGGATCGGTGTACAATAACCGTACCCAGGTGATGAAATTGAGAGGAAACCCCATACGCTGTAGTATATGAAATAAATAACCCCATTCAATAGAATCAAAGGCTTTGGCCGCGTCGAGCATCACGGCCGCAGCCCTTAAATCCGGATCTAGTATGTGAAACATGGCAAAGAGCGTGCGTAGATTGTGCGAGGTAGACCTATCTGGGATGAATTCGGATTGATCGGGAAGGACCAAATTCGGCATCAGAGGTGCGGGTCGGGTCGCAAGGATTTTCGCTAACAGTTTCGCATCTATGTTGATAAGCGACAGCGGTCGATGAGTCACAGCGGGAAGGTGGCTTGTCCTTTTTTAGTAGGGTAATGATTAGCGCTTCCCTGAGCGTTGGAGGTAACGTGCCCACCTCGAAGGCCTCTGCGTACATTTCGAGTAAATGGGGTGTCGGTTCCTCTGCGAATTCTTTATAAAATTCGCAGGTGAGGCCGTCGGGACCTGGGGCTTTTTTGTTTGGGAGAGTTTTGATCGCCTCCCGGATATCCTCTTCAGTGATGGCTCAGGTATTCCCGTTGTCCATCAGACAGCCATGCCAGAGCAATGTCCGATAGGTAGCCGTCTAGTTCCTGGACATCAATACTATTCTGTGAGGTGTAGAGGTTTGCATAGGTCGTTCTGAACTGCGCTGTAATGCCCCGTGTAATGTAGTGATCCACACCGGACGGATCAATTATCTTGGTGATGGTGAGCCTGCCTTCTCGGGTCTTGATTTTAACAGCCAGCCTGGTCTGCCCCCCTCTCCATGTGCGCGGGCCACATGTCTCTTGGACAAGTACCGGGTTTCGTCTGCCGCCAGGTTGTTGTATGCCAATAATGCATCTTTAATCTGTGCGAGAAGCAATGTGCTAGGGGAGCTCTCATACTACCGTTCAAGCTGTTCCAGGGTGTTTTCAGCATTGGTCAATTGACCCCTGATGTCTTTCAGTATCCCCGCTGTCGTACTAATGCATTTGCCCCGTATCGTAACCTTGAAGGCCTCCCACAAGATTGCTGCGCTATCATCTGACCCCTTGTTCTGTGCGAAATATAGTTCTATGGCCTCTAGGATTGTGTGAGTATCAAGTGGGTCTAGCAATGCTTCAGAGCAGAAACGCCAGGTGAACTGCCGGCTGATAGTTTGTGGGATGTGTAATTTAAGTTTGACTGGGTTGTGGTCAGATGGCGTTCTTGGCAGTCCTATGTCGGCGACCCAAGCCGTTGCACCCTCACTTAGTATCCAGTAATCTAACCGCGACCAGCTACTATGTGCAGTGGAAATGTGTGTTCCCTCTAATCTCTCCGCATTGCGCAGGCGCCATACATCTGTCAGGCGGAGCTCTGCCATCCCTTCATTAATAATTCTGGCTGCTTTGGGTGACTGCCCACCCGTCCCACTCGACTTGTCTTTAGTGGGATCTAGATGGGTATTGAGATCTCCACCCCATATGATTGTAGCGTCTGGCCAGTCACGCAGTATAGACATTATGCGGTCGAAGAACCCGGGATCGTCTATGTTGGGACCGTAGACATTTACTAGAGTTACTAGCGTCCCTGCCAATTTGCCGTGAGCTATAGCATAACGGCCAGCTTCGTCTGTGCAGCTTTTGATCATGGTGAAAGGAAGATTTTTCTTGATAAGTTTGAGCACCCCTCTGGCGTATGCTGAATACGAAGAGGCCACTCTGTAATCGGCCCATTGTGACCCAATGTGTGTCTCATTGTGTCGTGTCGGATGCGTTTCTGAATGAGGGCAATTTTTACATCGTGGCGGTCTAAATATGTCAACACCTACCGTATCTTCTTGGGCGACTTAAGCCCCCTCACATTCCAAGTCAGGTAGGTGATCGTTTCACGGTCTATCTGTTCCATTTAAACAGGCTGTACAGCATATATGACCAGTTTTTGGTGTGGAGCTCTTGCCCAGCATACACCACGATATCCGAGTCACATTTAGCCACATGAACATTCCCCTCAACCCCCACCCTCCCAGTAACACCCCCCACCCACTTCAGCATCCCCAACTTGCTAAAGCCATCCCAAACCATCCAGAACAGCTCCCAATAATGAAACAGAGCTGAGATTAGCTGTGGGGAACACCCATAGGGGAGCACTGAAGCACAAGTAACCTCCCAGATGTGAAGGGAGGCAGCCGAAGAGCAAGAATAAAGGTTCCTGCCCGAGTATCTGCACAAATCAAAATGAGATATGACATTCACGTAAATAATAACAGAAATCTTATCTGAGCGGCGAAAGTTCACGTCGACAGTTCAAACCGCAGCTGCTGGTGTGATTGGGCTGTAGTCGCCTGGGCTCAGCCTGCGCGTTAGTAAATCGGGTTCGCAATAACCCTGAGCATCCATAGGCACAGACAGCGTTTCAGTCAGCAGTATCATGTGAGGAGTCGTCGTGGTCGTCGTCCGCCGTTCTTGAAGTCTCCTGGTGTCTGCGCTTGATAGTATTGGCATAGTCCATCGCAGATTTTGGGGTGGTGAAGATTTTCGATTTGCCATTCAGATCTATGCGGAACCGCGCCGGGTATAGCATTGCATAGGGGATTTTTTCAGCCATCAGGAGTCTCTTTGCAGGTTGATATTCTTTTCTTGCTGCTTGCACGGCTGCTGTAAAATCTGGATAAAAAGCCAGAGTATTTCCCTCGTGGATGATGGAGCCTTTCTCCCTGGCCATGCGGAGGATAGCATCCCGGTCTCTGTAGTTCAGTAAGCGCGCGATTATGGGGCGCGGGGGTGCACCCGGAGGTCGAACAACCAGCGAGCGGTGTGCTCGTGCTACTATCAGCACTGAGGACAAGTGCTCATCCCCAAAGATCGCCTTTAGCAAGTTCTCGACGTAGGTTTCCAAGCGGCCAGTATTTGTGGACTCTGGTAGGCCCGTGATCCGTAGGTTGTTTCGCCTGGACCTTGCTTCGAAGTCCTCATTTTTAGTTTGAATGACGGCGAGCACTTTTTTCATAGCTAGTGTTTTGGGTGTCATTTGTTGTAAGCCGTCCTCTGGTCAGATATTCGCGTTTCCGCTTCACCCAGGCGTAACGCATGCTTGTCCAGCTTCGTGGACATATGATCCATTTGTAGATTTAAACTATTTTCCCATCAATGGACTGTAAACTGGACTGCACAGCCAGGAGGGTCTTCTCAATGGAGGATAAGCTGTCAGTTGGAGTGTCTATCTCCGAATCGGAGGTGGCACACTGCTGCAATCTGCTGGTTTTACGGGGCTCAAATGTGAGGCGAGACTGACTGCATTCAGTTTTGCCCATATTGACTCTACACCGTCGGCTGGTTTCTGGAAGAGTCCGCCTCCCAACCAGGAGAATGGTAGTGCTGCGTTTTCGGGGTCCTCTGCACGTGTTTAGACCAGACAGAGTCACCGACAGAGTGGGTGTCAGCAAAGCGGTTCCAACTATACCTCAACCGTGGTGCCCAATGTCGTAGCGCACGCCAGATCAGAGTCTTGCGAGGTGTAGGTGTCCCAATTCCTCGACGCAGCGGCTTCACCAGGCCTGAATTTGGCGATTCTTGTATTCGATGGCAGCCCCCAGCGCGAGGTTTTAGGATCCAACAAGTGACCGTAATATCAGCAATCTTCCTCCGTGGCACAACCGCACCCCCTTGGTCCAGGCCTCAGCTCAATGTATCACAGGGAGAAACTCCACTAGCACATTTTCACCATGAGGGGTTGCGGGAACACAGCTTTACCACAGAGTCACTGTGTGAGAGAAGGCAGAGGCACAGCCACGCAGCACACACCGGGCCCTCACCAGCACGCCCAGCAGTACATCCAGTCTTCCCAGTAGACCTCAATCTTGCCGCAGATCTGTCCAATGGGGCCCAGGACGGCTAAGCAGCCGCGTCGATGTAATGATGGAGCGCTGACCTCCTGTTTCAATTGCACCGCGGCAATAACAATATTCCCAGTGCTGGGGTCCCGACACATGCAGCGCGTCACTCCTGGCAGCTCAGCAAGCGATGTGCGCAGGCTGTGGAAGTGCTTTCAGGCCCGAACGCGGCCGCCAGCGGAAATGACTACTCCCGCTGACCCGCACCGCACTCCGGCACTCGGCCAGCGATCCACACTCCGGAGGTGACCCCACAGGAGGCAGCAGGTTCGTTTGAGTACCGCTCCAGTGCCCAGGGCAGAGTCGCACCACCCCCAACCTCCTCAGACTATGGCGCGTCTCAGGCCGGGATATGCAGCGGCCCCGCGGGCCAGGCAGTGGCGCCCTCCTCACCCGCCCGTCTGCCGCGCACTCACCGGCTATCGACGAACACAGGGACCCAACGGGGGTCGGCGTGATCTCCCGCCCTAAGTCGCCAGACTCCGCCTCCTTCCCCCGTCTCAGTTCGTGCACCGGCCCTCGGCGAGATCGCTATGCCGCCATCTTGTTGACTCGGGCCCGCGCTGGAATCAGCAGCTTTCGCCGTAATCTTGAGTGCTGGCTCCAGTAATTGCTCACGTTATGCAGCCACTGATGTTACGTTATCGTATCCCGTAGTTTGTAGCAGAGGATGAGAGCAGGAAAGGCATGATTTTTGTTGGATTTATTCTCCGGCCGGCGGAGCTGCACTACAGCGCAGCCATCTTGCCGTGCGCCCTCTAGCGCCCCCCCGAGCACATTGAAGGTTTTCATAATCTGATGGACAGGGCTACGTCCAGATTTCATCTGCCCACAATAGTCAAGCAATCCGGTTGTTTCCTTTATGACTTTAACCCTTTGGATGCGTCGGACGGCCGGGGGCCGTCCGACGTCACGGTGGGCGTGTGCGTCGGACGGCCAGGAGCCGTCCGATCTGCGCACACGTGAAATTTTGCCGCATCGCGGGGGAATTCCGCCCGCATTCAAAGGGTTAATTAAAGAACAAATTAGAAATCGGTAAGATCTATACCCATTATAGACCTATCTGGCAGGAAGGACTTAAAGTAATGAAATCACCGGCCACTGTAATGCTGGTACTGCCAAGATTAGATAAAAAATACAGGGCGCCCGAGGATTCCACCGCATGCCTTACGGGTCATCCCAAACCGGACGCTGTGATTTCCCAAGCGGCTCAGAGAAGATCAAAAAACCCTTCAACCCCCTTCACGTCTCCACCGGACAAGGAAGGATGCCGTTTGGATTCCATTGAGCAGAGATTCTCGTCCATGTCCGCAATCTCTGTCAGGGCTGCTTATGCACTAGCCATTCTGGGCCGCTATGATCAGCAAATGTGGTCTGATATCGGAGCCATGCTGGAGTTTATACCAGAGAAAAATAAAGCTACCATCGCAAGATGGATAGCAGCCACAATTCAGTTTTGCCACGAAAAGGCAGGCAAACCTGTGTCAAGGACAGTGAAAGCGCACTCCGCAAGAGCAGTCTCTACATCGGTTGCCATGTTCGCTGGGGTGCCACTGGAAAAAATCTAAAAAGCTGCGATGTGGAAAACTACGCATATGTTCACACAGCACTACTGCATGGAGTCGACTCAGCGTGCTGATGCAGCCGTGGGACAGGCAGTACTACGTCATTTAATTCAGTAAGGTGAGCCTCTTTAATTAGAGGATTTATTTTCTATTATCAATATTGATCTGCATTTGAAAATGTATCTTTATTGGTTATAAAAGTCGGTATACTTCTTTAAGCTGATGATAGAGATGTTTATTTCACATGTCAACGCCTTTATATGCATTTATTTTTACACCAACACTTTCACAAGACACTCCTTTTGTGAATACATTTTGAAATATTATTGGCACTACCCGCCATCCACTAATGGTGCTTACTTACTTTACATTACTGCTTGCTATTCTGATTCAAGCATGTGAATCTATGAAAGATACCCCAATACTGGATAAGAAATAAGTTACTTACCTGTAACTGCAGTTATCCAGTATTGGTATCTTTCATAGATTCACATGCAACCCACCCTCCTCCCCGGAGAGGCTCCCCTTACACTCCAGTATTACTATCAACACTTGTGCTGGAAAATCTGAGGGATTCAGCCTCTCTTGGGAAGGTTATAGAGGGTGCTGGTTACTGATTGGTTGTATTTGTTTGGTCCTTTTTTGGAAAAGGAGGTAGATAGGCTATTAAATGCATAGTTGCCTCCATGATAGCCTATGGAAGTTCTTTAATTACTGCTTTATTTATATTACCGTGAGACTCCCAATTCGACGATGGGGAATAATTCAAGCAAGTGAATCTATGAAGGATACCAATACTGGTTAGCTGCAGTTACAGGTAAGTAACTTATTTCTTCTAATGCACTGCTAAGAAAATATGGTAACTTCACTCTAATTTGTTCCAGATCGCAGCATAGGCCAGGAATGGAATGTACAAGCGAAAGAATGCTGCCATTTGTTAGGATTCAGATGCTACAGATAAAGCAGTTTGGCAAATAAAAACAAGCCTATTATTGGGACGATCTGCATAGCTCAGGGTGTCTGAATATATGCCAGAAGTTCAGATACAATTATTAAGCATACAGTTTGATGAGGAGCACTTGTTTGTTATTGATGGAGTTATGAAAAGATGAGATAAATACACAGCCTAGTTGATCTTTGCTCTACAACATCAACCTTATTTTTTTAGGACACCAGGAAGATGGCAGGCACATGAGTATAGTTTGCCATAGCAAACTCACCAACACGTTAAACATCAGAGGACACCACATTCTTTACAGTAGCCACATCAAAACATGAGCCAGAGGACCTAATGATAGAGGCATAGCTGTCATCAAACAAAGAAGTGGTGTGACATAGAATTACAATATTCCACTGAGGTATCAAGGTACCAGCAAAACCCAATTAACATGTTTGCTAGAGGAAGTAGTCATTCAGCAAAAGATAAGTAGGGGATGTTAGGAGCATACAGTCTATTTATTTCAAAGAAGGATGGAACAAAAGTCCCAACATTAGATCTCGACACTCTAAACTGATGTATACAGCACTTCATTTTCAGATGAGGATACAAGACTTAATCCTGCTTCTATACTGAGGGGATTTCCTGTAAACTCAGGTCTTCTAGGATCGCTATATGCATATTTAGATGCATCAAGCTTATTGAAGATACCTAGCTTGAGGGGAGTGATTTTTTTTTTTTTTAAAACCCTTTTTATTGACGCACACCAACTAGAGCATATTACAGCAGCATACATGCACAGGGCAGAGTACAGTTGGCACAGGATTATGTTCAAAATCAAATTCTTATGCATGGTAGCGGAGTGTTCATGTTGCAGTGTCGTTTTTGATAATAAGAACTAACGACTGATAGAGGAAGATAAGCCTTACCCACCCAACCTCCGGGAATCTCACCAAGAGTCATTTACATGTATAACAGCAAGGGTAGGAAAATTGAAAATCTAAATCCTCCAAATGAGGGGGGCTTTGCGAGTCAGGAGATTAATCAGACCAAGCGCCTCAGCAGAATGGGGAAGACGAAGGGACCGAGAATATTGGAGGGGCAGGGTGGCGGTGGATCTGGAACACCTCGGCAAAAGTGTTTAGGTGAGTTTGGATCCCTCAGTAGGCTGAGACACGAAATCACAAAGGATCAGATCTCAGTCGTCCGCAAGTGGGATTGTCCGGTTTGTAGTGAGAGATGAGGACCAATTTAAGGTACTACCAATTGTGATATCTGCTGCAACGGTGTTAAGCATATTTCTTTTGGTGGTAATAGCACATTTGCATTACCATACATCATTTGACTGTTGGTTGATAAAATAAACGCGAAGACATTTCAATCATGCCAAATGGGAGCAGAACAATCCTCTTGCACTACAGTTTTGCGCTTTTTCTTCAATAGACCCAAACTGCTTCTTCAGCCATGCTAGATGCAAAATTAAAGATTTATCGTTGCTCAATAGTTTTGGTAGAATTAGAATATTAGTCTTATGAGCATGGTTTGCATAATGTATTGTTTTCCACCAGCAAGATAAAAGTGGAATGGTGGGTACAAATATATAATTTCATTTTACAGCAAGAATCAGTATAAATGTAACTGATGGCATGAGAGACGAAGGACAGACAATGCAAAGGAGAAAGTACGGTTAGTGGAAGAATGCAACAGACATTGAATTTGAAAGTTAAACTCTTGTTTATGGCCCACTACACAGCACAATTGTCAGTTGACGACTTTCCTGAACCAAGTGACTTTAAGGTTTCACTGGAATGTTCTTCAGAGACCTGTTCTTTTAGCACCTCTGAATGTAGGATCATGGTCTATTTCTTTTGGTGCTTACAGAGGAGCATGGAACTTAGAAGGGAAAGCAGGCAGAGGAAATGAGAAAGTAATCCTCTTCTGCAACCCTGTTGTGACTTTTGCACCAGGCAGCTCTTCCCAATGCCACCAGTGTCTCAGATGGAGAGTGCTGGGGTGTCGTTCGAGGGGGAAGAGGCGAGAGAGGGGAATCTAATGACAGGAGCAAGCGGATCTTGCCAAAACCATCCACTTAATTACTTCTCTTGGAATAAGTGTTCTCCAAGAGAACTGTCCATCACTGCGCCACTTCCAGCCTCTCCTTCAAAAGCATTATTCCGATCACCGGGTAAATATTAAACCTGGGTGAATCTGCAAGTGATTGCTCTGTGCCCCACATTACTTAATAAGTGCAATATAAGCTATGCTGGGAAGGGCACTGTGTATTTGGAAATCGGTTTTATGCTGACTTATAACTAGACAATTCATGCTTGTCACTGTTTAATTTTAACGTGGTTAACATCTTTATATTGCATAATATTTGGGTAGAGTTAAAGGAAACTGACCCACAGTATAGGCGAATAGGCTGACATTCCTTCCAGTCTTTCAATTGCTGTAGAGTAATTTTTTCCTCCAGGATTTGATGAATCTCCTTACTTTTTTTTGGATAGACTTAAAGCTTCAGTGAGCAATTTTAGCAACATTATCTGAAGGTTGTTCCTTTTGCATCGTTTCAAGTGTTATTTAAAATGCTGGATTCTTCTATGTGCTACAATATCAGCAGTCTGGCAGATTTTTCCAATTTTGAGTAATTCTCTTGTCGTATTGCCAAATATTTTTTTCCAGGATTGACCTTACAGGAAAGCCTGTGGACACATTTTCCTATTAGATTTCTCACCCTTCACATTTGCTTTTGCTTTATGTATTTGTATGTGCTATGCCTAGAAGCCCTCAATTATGATTCTTCTTTTCTCGCGCCTCAACCCTCCTATGCTTTCTTTGCGTGGATGAAGGAATGGAATCATTCTGTCTTGATGCCTTCATTAGAGTTCAGGCCGAGCAGGATTCTTTGGGGGGTCCCTCTGGGTTTAGCTGTGTAACCTCAATTTGCAAACTATATTTTATTGTAGGTTTCTTTTTGTATACCAATGATATCTGGTCCTGATGAGTCTGAATTCCACTCCTTTGTGCTTCTTTGCTTGCTGTTTAGTAGTGAACTGCTGGTGGATAGCCAGCTTTTCTTGAACTAGAACCATATTAAAAGTCCTCTTCACCACTCTAGACTTCCTCTAAGGGAAGCTCAAGCTATGGCAATTCACAATAGGCCCTTACCCCAAATAATTCTGTACAGTCAGGAACCTAGGTTTTCCCTGCGATCACAAACTCACTTTCATGTATTGGATCTTTAAAAACCTGTTTTATTTATCTAAAGTGTGGAAAATTTAATAAATTCTCAAATCTTGATCAGTCACTACATATTTAAGATTCAGATACATTCATTGAACACAGACTTGGCTTTGCCAATAATTTGTCCACCTGCATCTCCTTTGGCAAGTTTGCTCTGGGTACAGAGTGCCACAGTTACATCTTCCCTTGGACTGCACAGATTTGACAATGCCACACCCATCTGTTAAATTCTGGTGGGACAGCAAATTGTTTTCAGGTCACTTTGTGCCATACATGGGGTAGTTTAAACTGCTACACCCAATTGCTTGTTTGCAAATTCAATATCCACCTTCTGTCTCGTACAATAAAAACATGTTGTCTCTCCCTTACCTTATGTAGTGTCAGAAAAAGAACAGATGAGGCTCGTGGCACATCATTCCAGGTAGCTCTGGTCAGGCTTGGAAATACATTGCCTGTCGCGCTTAAACTTTCAAAACCATTTTATTTTCCAGCATGTCACTGAAGACCAGACTGTTTCAGGCACATTGGCCCACTGTCTGTATGACCATGAGATAGCTATGCAAATTGCCTAGAATATTGAGTTTATGTACACTAAATAAAATAGGGTTAGATTGTAGAGTCTTATTTTTCAAACACATCCAACATTCTTGCAGGAGTTGACAATTTTTCCTGTGGATGTTTCCTGTTTTCATTTTTCTGAGACTCTGCCACCATGGCTATATAGGCTCTTATTGCATATGATACACCATCTTCCGAGGTAAATGCAGAGAAGCAGGAGTTGTTGTCGGTACTTTTGGTGTTTATGCTTAATAAGTGAATATCATTATAAAAGCAAAATGATCCACTTGATTTTGTTTTAAGGTTATAGCAGTGCTGTTGAAAGCAATTTTTCCTCCCAATGCAGGGCTTACCCTACTAAAGGAAAGGTTTATTGGAGGCCCTGCTGCTTGCCAACCGTTTTTGAAACAGATCTGCAGTACTGCCATCTAGAGCATATTGACATTTTGTATTTTGTAATTTTACTTGTGAATGCAGCTGCAATGACTGTCATAATCGTTGGTCAGTCATTCAAAAGTGTAACCCTCTATGAAAACTTTCAAAAATCTGGCAAGATGATAACCTTTAGTTATTCTCCCCTGTGAACTGCTTTGAAATCTATTCCTAAGATAAGAATCTTGGAAAAGTCTCATACTGGAGAAGGAAACGTTTCCTGTCACAGTAGCTCTTCAGTTATGGCAACCTCCCTAGATTCATAACCAACCTTGCCTTCCTTCACTTATTTATTGGCTGGCTTTTCATAGGGAGACTCAAAAGAACAGCTGTAAGTAGCTAAGCTGTTGGCGCTAAAGTGGACTTCACTGCCTCTAGGAAAAAAATTATTAAAGAGAGAGTCCATATTTTTGATAAGGTGCTGCAGTGTTCACCTGTTTTTCTTTTCTTTCGTTTTTCATTATAGAAAATGATTTGCTGAATTAAACATGTTTTAGAGAAAGCAGAGATTTGTGTTAGTAAAAATCTGGGGGTTTTCGACATCTATTTTTGCGGTTGATAGTTCTTCTAAGATTATAAGTATGGGAAGGACAGACTTGCTGCAAAATTTTTAATGTAGGTAGGTCATTTTATAACATAACATAGCATTGTATATGGTTTATACTTTTTCAAGTAAACTGTTAATACATTATTATTGAATTCAAACTAAAACATTTTGGTAGGACAAATGGGTGTACAAATCAGGTTAATGCAGTAAGGTTCAACAGTGTTATCAAAAGGTTGATCACTCACCTGCTTTATTGTTGATGAAGGGATTTGTGCAGCTATAATTGAAATTGGTATCTGAAAGAGACACGTCAGTGACATATTCCTTACCTTAGAATATCCCCAGGCGTCGGGCTGGATCCGGAAAGTTTTTGCGTAGCAGTACCCTTGCGCGTCGGTAGGCGGCGTCGTGCGGCTCCGCGTCCGTCGTCGGCGTCTGGTCCGCCGGGATGACGTCGCGGGCAGTACTTAGACGCCGCACCTGCGCGCTGACGTCAGTTCTTTCTTTTTCCGCGCCAGTAAGTGCAGATCCGGGAAGAGCAGTGCCCTAGTCATTTTTTGACTAAGTTTTTTGGGTGATTTTTTTCACTGTTTTCTCGAAGTCTCTCGACTCCGAAGGTGTCGGTAGGGATGCCCGGCTTTAAGCCATGCGACGCCTGTGGTCGAATGATGTCGATCACAGACCCGCATCAAGATTGTCTCTACTGCCTCGGCCGCGACCATGACACGAAGTTGTGTTCCGACTGCCGGGCCTTGCATCCGAAGGCTTTGCGAGAGCGGTCTCGAAAGCACCTCGAGGTCCGGCAGTCGGCTCGGCGCCACGCCAAGCCCCGGTCACGTGAGAGGTCGAAGGGCCGGTCGCGGAGTCCTCCTCGGTCGTCGGGGTCCAAGTCTTCGCACTCCTCCGGTAAGTCGAAGCATAAGAAGTCGAAGAAGCGTCATCGCTCGACGACTTCCCCTCGCTGGTCTCGCGACTCGGCTGAGGGTCCTGTCGGCACCGTCCCCGCGGCTCCGGGAGTGCCTGTGGAGCCGCCCCCGCATTACCCGTCCTTCCCGGGTTCGGGGGCGACTCCGGCCGAGATACAGAAATTCCTGTCGGCCATGGCCCGCCTCTTCGGGCCTCAAGGTCCCCCCGGTGCGCCTTCGGGCCCCGCGGGCCCTGATGGGGTTTCCCCGGCGCCGCCGGCGACTCCGGTCCCGGCGCCGCCTGTAACACCAGCCTCGGTCCCGGCTCCGGCCTCGATCCCGGCTCCGGTGCTGCCACAACCCCCATCGACGCCGGTTGACCTGACAACACCTCCACCGGCGCCGATCTCTCCGGTGCCGTTCCCGACGCCGCCCGGAGCCCCGGGCGGCGTCGTTCCCCGGTTCTCTCCGGATCCGGACATGGCGCCGGACCGACGTCGCTCGACGCCGGCTCCCGCGCCGCTGGGACTTTGGGTCCCACATGTCCCTCCTCCTCCTTATTTTGAACCTGAATTGGAGGACGGAGATAACTGGGAGGGGTCTGATGACCCTCTCACACAACAGTGTGAGTTTGATCAGGACTGGACTGAGGAACTTGGGGATGCCAGTGGGCTGGACACCTCCCCTGACTCTGGCATGCTGTCTCCTCCATCCGTGGCAACGGAGGAGGGAGCAAACTTTGCAACGGTGTTGCGTAGAGCAGCTGGGGCCTTAAACCTCCAGTTGCCTACAGTGGCTGTCAGGACTAACATCCTGACGGAAGTGCTTCAGCCGGCGGCTACCTCCTCGGAGCCACTGCTGCCGTTCAACGAGGCGCTTTCAGACGTTCTTTTGGGCACCTGGTCCAAGCCCACCACAGGGGCTCCTGTGGATAGGAACGTGGCCCGACGCCATCGCCCTGCTCCGGGCGACCCTCTGTTCCTCTCCCAACACCCCACCCCTGAGAGCTTGGTGGTCCAAGCCTCTGCTTCCCAAAGCGCCTTCCCTACCGCTCCCCAGGATAGGGAATCCAAACGCCTGGATCAATTTGGGAAGAAGGTCTTTTCTTCCGCCAGTGCTGGCTTGCGGTCAGTCAACACCACTTGCCTCTTGGGCCGATATTCCCACTCCTTGTGGGACTCGGTGGCGCAAGTTCTGCCCCAGTGTCCTGAGGAGGTCCAGACACTGCTTTCCCGCACCATTGCGGAGTGAAGAGATGCGGCAAAGTACACCATCAGATGTGGCCTTGATACCGCCGACTCGCTAGGCAGATCGCTTGCGACGACAGTGGCGCTGCGCCGTCACGCCTGGCTGAGGACCACTGGTTTCTCGGGTGATATCCAAAACTCTCTTATGGACATGCCCTTTGATGGAGTCGGTCTTTTTGGTACAAAGGCAGACCATGCGCTGGAGCGCTTTGAGGACTCGCGGGCTACAGCCAAGTCCCTGGGCCTTTCTGCTGTGCGCCCTCAGCAACAGTCTGCTTTTCGCCCCTTTCGTGGCCACGGAAGGGGCGCCCAGTCACGTCCGCTGCCCAGCCACCGGCCCGCGCAGCAAGCGTCTTCGCGTGGCCGAGGACGTGGTTCCCGCTGTGGCGGGTCAGGCAACCAGCGTGCGGGTCAGGCCACCAACCCCGCCCCGTCCGCGGCCTCCAAGCCCTCCTAGTCCTTCCTTTCAGGTGCACAGCACGCAAGTAGGGGGCAGGGTCCGCCATCACCTTCACCACTGGCGTGCCATCACCTCGGACAGGTGGGTCTTGGACATTGTCCGAAGGGGCTACTCCCTCCCTTTCGTGACCATCCCCCCAGCCATGCCACCTCCATTCCACCGCATGTCAGGGGATCACTTGGTGCTTCTTCAAAAGGAAGTTGCGGCCCTCTTGGCCAAGAGGGCCATCGAGCGCGTTCCGACCCCAGAAGTAGGACGTGGTTGCTACTCCCACTACTTTCTGGTGCCCAAAAAGGACAAGGAGGACATGCGTCCTATCTTGGACCTCCGGAACGTCAATCGCTTCCTCCGGAAGGAGAAGTTCAAGATGCTCACCCTAGCTCAGGTCTTGACTGCTCTCGACCCTGGAGACTGGATGGTAGTGTTGGACTTGCAGGACGCATATTTCCACATCCCCGTCCTGCCGGCCCACCGGCGTTACCTGCGGTTCACGGTAGGCCTCGAGCATTTTCAGTTCACCGTGCTCCCTTTTGGCCTTACCAGCGCCCCTCGGGTGTTCACGAAAGTGATGGCGGTGGTCGCAGCCCATCTGCGCCGGGCAGGGGTTCCAGTCTTCCCCTACCTCGACGACTGGCTGCTGAAGGCGGGCTCGTCCCAGGCAGTCGTCTCCCACCTCCAGACAACGGCCGAACTCCTTCACTCGCTGGGGTTCTCCATCAACGTGCCGAAGTCACACCTGCTTCCTTCTCCACAGCTCCTTTTCATCGGAGCAGTTCTGGACACGACGCAGTTTCGGGTTTATCCTCCCTAACGGCGAGTCCGGGATATTCAGGCTATGATTCCGCTCTTTCGGCCTTTATCCTGGGTTTCGGTACGGATGACCCTGAGGCTGCTGGGCCTCATGGCCTCCTGCATCCTGCTGGTCAATCATGCCAGATGGCATATGCGGGCTCTGCAGTGGGACCTGAAGTTCCAGTGGGCGCAGCACCAGGGCAACCTGTCCGATCACGTCCAGATCTCGGAGGGGACTGCAAAACAGTTGCAGTGGTGGCTCTCGAGCCAGCAATGGGTCATGGGCAGATCCCTCTCCCTTCCCCAGCCAGAGCACACAGTTGTGACGGACGCGTCCCTTCTGGGATGGGGCGGTCACATGGGAGAGGCGGAGATCAGAGGCCTCTGGTCTCCGGCGGAGTCCCGGCTCCATATCAACCTTCTGGAGCTCCGGGCGATCCGACTTGCACTCAAGGCATTCCTTCCCTCTGTCAAAGGGGACGGTAGTGCAGGTGTTCACAGACAACACCACCGCCATGTGGTATTGCAACAAACAGGGCGGGGTGGGGTCGTGGACCCTATGTCAGGAGGCTCTGCGCCTCTGGACATGGCTGGAACATCAGGGCATATTCCTGATGGTTCAACACCTGGCAGGTTCCCTGAACGCCAGGGCGGACGAACTCAGCCGCAGGTGCATGATGGATCACGAATGGCGTCTTCACTCGGAGGTAGCGCAAGGTCTCTTTCAGCAGTGGGGAGAGCCTTGGTTAGATCTGTTCGCCACCGAAGAGAACGCGCAATGTCAGCAGTTCTGCGCGTTGGAATTTCCAAGGCGGCACTCGCTCGGCGACGCTTTTCGTCGCGAGTGGAGTTGCGGTCTGTTGTACGCCTTTCCGCCTATACCACTTCTACCCAGAGTGTTGAAGAAGATTCGGCGCGACCGGGCCCAAGTCATCCTTGTGGCTCCGGACTGGGCTCGAAGAGTTTGGTATCCCGAGCTACTCAGTATGAGCGTAGATCCCCCGATCCGTCTGCCTCTTCGGGAGGATCTTCTGTCGCAGCAGCAGGGGACGGTCCTCCACCCGAACCTGTCCAGTCTCCACCTGCTTGCGTGGAGATTGAGCGGCGGCAGTTGATTCCTTTCGACTTGCCTCCCGAAGTTTGTGATGTGATTCTGGCAGCCAGGCGTCCCTCCACTAAGGTGGTATACGCCTGCAGGTGGAACAAGTTTGTGGCATGGTGCACAGCAAAGGCTGTGAATCCCCTCTCTGCCCCTCTTTCTGAGGTTCTTCTGTTCCTTCTTTCTCTGGCCCAACAGGGTTCTGCCCTGGGTACCATCAAGGGCTATCTTTGTGCTATCTCGGCCTTCCTCAGGCTTCCTGATCAGCCCTCCCTTTTCAAGTCCCCTGTGGTTAACAGGTTTCTTAAAGGCATTACACACCTCTTTCCTCCTGTTCCGTTTGTAATGCCTCAGTGGGACTTGAACTTGGTTCTTACCTTTCTCATGTGCGCTCCCTTTGAGCCTCTACATAACTGTCCTCTTCGTCTTCTGACTCTGAAGACAGCCTTTCTGGTGGCCATCACCTCCGCTCGGCGGGTGAGTGAGCTCTAGGCTCTATCATGCAAACCTCCCTTTCTGTCTGTCCATCCAGACAAGGTTGTTCTTCGGACGCGTCCGTCCTTCTTGCCAAAGGTGGTTACTGCCTTCCACATTGGGCAGACCATCACTTTGCCCACCTTCTTTCCGCCTCCGCATCCTTCCAGAGAGGAAGAGAGGCTCCACCGTCTGGACCCAAAACGTGCGCTTTCCTTTTATATCAACCGCACACAACACTTCCGGGTGGATGACCAGCTCTTTGTTGGCTACGTGGGAGCCAAAAAAGGTTGGGCGGTGCACAAGAGAACCATTTCCCGCTGGGTAACCTTGTGTATCAAAGCCTGCTATTCTTTGGCTAAGAAGGAGCCTCCTGTTGGGCTGCGTGCCCATTCCACCAGGGCAACGGCTGCTACCACGGCCTTAGGCCGCGGTGTTCCGCTGCAGGATATCTGTCAGGCAGCTACGTGGGCCTCGCTGCACACGTTTACCAAGCATTACTGCCTTGACAGTCAGGTCCGGAGGGACGGCTTCTTTGGCCGTTCTGTCCTCCGGGACTTCCTTGTCTGATCTTTGTTCGCAGACCCACCACCGGGGTTGGTATTGCTGGGGTATCTATTCTAAGGTAAGGAATCTGTCACTGACGTGTCTCTTTCAGATGCACAAGTTACTAACTTGTGTAACGATATATCTGTAAGAGACAGTAGTTAGTGACAGATTCCTTACCGCCCACCCATCCTCCCCGTTCTGCGAACTGATTTCTAGGGTTAAGGACATCCCTTTCAGGGCCCTAGGATTTTTCAGACACCTATGTCAGCTTCTTGCATGGCTCTGCGTTCCTGGCGCGGAAAGTCGTGTACAGAACTGACGCCAGCGCGCAGGGGCGGCGTCTAAGTACTGCCCGCGACGTCATCCCGGCGGTCCCGACGACGGACGCGGAGCCGCACGACGCCGCCTACCGACGCGCAAGGGTACTGCTACGCAAAAACTTTCCGGATCCAGCCTGACGCCTGGGGATATTCTAAGGTAAGGAATCTGTCACTAACTACTGTCTCTTACAGATATATCGTTACACAAGTTAGTAACTTGTGCCTCAAAAGCATTGTGTTGCAAGGTCAAAATAAAATTTGTAGTTTTTTTCTGGAATGTGATGTTTAGCTGTTTTAAATGTAATAACTGGGATGCTCCAGTTCTATAATGTAGCTAACGTAGGCATTGGATCAGTAATGTAAAAGGGGAAAGGAAGTGAAAACCCAGATGTAAATTCAGTGTGACATTTGGCGTTCTCTCAAATACATGTGAGCAGTTGGATACCCGAATATAGAAGAACTTATTTTGGCAATACTCAAATTAGCAAGTTTAGCTAGAAGTTTATAATGAATGGTTTCTGTAGGCCCACCAAATTCCAGGAGGCAAGGTTAAGCTCATTTTGAGTTTTTTCATTTACTTCCTTGCACTCTTAGAACAGTCCACAAATGTTTTCTTCATTTTCCTTTGCAGCCCGCCTCCTCAGGAGATGACAGAGCTATGTGTTTTACGTGTAGTGTTTGTTTGGTGTGTTGGGAACCTACTGACGAGCCTTGGTAAGTATCATTAACATTGTAACTCAGCAGTCAGATAATTAATTTGTATGAGATTAATCCTACAATGCTTAGAAAATAGGGCTGAGCCAATATTTGTGATTTTTATTTTCAAAGTATGTATTCATAGTATGCGATGGCACAGAGTTTCATGTTGATCAAGCATTTATATCTTTCCAAGGCAAGATTCTTGGCACATTGCAGCTTGATTCTATGATTTTAGTTTTGTTTGTGAAGTAGTCATATTCCAAAATCTCTTATCTTTCAGTGTTTACGGTAGATTTTTTTTTTTAAAGCAGATATTTGAGTTTCCTATACAAGCAAAATGTTTATTACCTTTGCCATGATCCCATGTACACAATCAAAACAACGTTCATTAGCTCCACTAACCGTCATAAGTGTATGATTTTTTACCTTGTACACAAACCATAGTTAGCACCACATTTCTGTCATTGTCTCAGGTAAGACTAATGTGATCTTAGCCCCCATACGTTTCTAAACAGTCCTCTGCAACTATGGCTGTTGTATGTTGTCAGAACCTGGGTCAGAGGGCCTCGGGGCAAGCAGGGGTTACTGGGCCCAACCGAGGTAGTTGAGACCTATTACTCCTGATGTCTTGGGGACCACCATACTATGGATCCCGCTCAACTGGGTCAAGCACCTCCTTCTGCACCCGTCTCTGTTAGTAGCTTAGCACCAGCAATCAAGGCTTCCTCGGAGGGAACTGTTGATACAGATCAATGAACACAACTCATAACTCAACGTGTGAGCAGTGCACACAATAAATAAATGTTCAGTCAAATATTTATTATGTATAAAATATTTTATATTTTAACTCCACCTCCACTCCCTGACTTCCCAAGTACCAGGTGTGCCCTTATTCCCCATTCACATGTGGCAGCATCCAGGAAATGTAAACTACCAGGCCCTGTTCATGGAGTTTCCTCCTCTTGGACTCATTGAAAAGGTGTAGTCACTTAGAGTCAAGTAGGTTTGCAAAAACCAAAGGCGGTATATCATGGTAACAGAGCAGATAAACACCTTTTTGGATGGTATTTGCTTACCTTGCCTCTCAGAAGATGGCAGACAGCTGCTTCAGGGTGAGATCACCATGGAGGAGATAGAGCAAACCATCTCAGATACCCTATCACAAAGCCCCGGTCGAAGATGGCTGCCCGGCGGAGTCTGAGGCAGTGGATCTTCTACAAGAGGCAATCGCTGAGGTTGACCGCTCTGGCTCCTTGGGTTTACTGTCCAACAGCATGCTGATTTTGGTCCTCCCCAACCCAGGGAAAGATCCTCTTCTTTGTGGCAGTTATTGTCCCATATCCCACTTAATGGAGACGTCAAGATACCTGCAAGCATTTTAGCAGCCCGCCTGAAGCAAGTTCTCCCCTCTCTTAAACACCATTTGCAAGTGGAGTTTGTCCCAGGCCGATCATCATGCAATCATCTTCGTACATTAGCTCATACAGTCTGGCTAGCAGCGGACCTTCCGGATGAGGCCTTGGCATTGTTGTTGGATGCTGAGAAAGCCTTTGATAGGATAGAATGGGCCTATCTATTTGCCACACTTCGGAAATGTGGCCTTGGTGAGAACTTCATCGCCAAAGTGAGATGGCTCTGAGTCCCCCTCTGTGCATGCCAACTGTGGAGGCTTTCTTTCAGATCCATTCCCGGTCCGCAGAGGAACACGTCAGGGTTGCTCACTCTCCCTCCTACTATTTCTTCTTGCGATGGAGCCTTTAGCGGCATCCATGTGTCAGTCAGATCAGATTGTAGGCGTTCCTGCACCTGGAGGTGCTTCGACATATCTATATGCAGATGACAATTTGCTCACTTTAGCGGCCTTACCCACCTCCATTCCTGTGGTGTTGGAGACCATTGAATCTTTTTGCAGCAAAATCAAGCTACAAGGTGAACTGGGGAAAGAGTGAGGCCTTCCCGCTGTTTTGGATCACCACTTGCGCCGCCAAAGCCTGTTACCCTTACCAGTGGAAGAACTGCCTCGGGTATATGGGCATTCTAGTAAACAGGGACTTGGAGCATATGGTGGCAGATAACCTGGTCCCATTAATTGAGCAAATGAGATTGGACTTCATGAAGTAGTCCCACCTGAGTCTGTCTCTTTGGGGTTGGACCAAGGTGGTAAAACTGGCTTTCCTTCCACGAATCACGTATGTATTACGTATGCTCCCCCAAGTAATACCCCTCTCGAGACTCATTCAGATAGATTAGGCCTTCATCTTGGGTTCAGCAAGACCTCGCCTTGCAGTTCGGAAGCTTATCACTCACAGATCAGCAGGGGGATTGGGCCTGCCTTCTGTGGAACATTACTGCTTAGCCCTACATTTGGCACAAATGGCACATGTGCATCCCCGGATCCAAGACCCTCCATTATGGGTTGTGATTGAACGCAGACTCCCGGAGACCCCTTTAGGATTACAAGCCCTCTAACTTCCTGGCCCTGCCACCACCGACATACCGAATTCCATGTTGAAAGCCATGTATGCTGCCTGGATGTGGGCTCACAAGCTCTTATCAGTTACCATGCATCTTCATGACAAAGCTTCCATTTGGAATAATACTGGCATTCGCATGGGGGGGGGGCAACATGCTTGATTGGGGCCCTTGGCGCAGAGCTGAGGTCCTGAATCTTACACATCTGATCTCTGTTGGTGAACTCAAGTCCTTTGAGATGCTACAGGACGAATTTGACTTGTCGCATACCCAACAATGGCGACATACACAATTACGTCATTGTCTGCTGAGCAGATTGGGTCCCCAACCCTGGACTATCCCCTGCTCCCAGGTGCTCTCTTACCTCAATACTTCAGGTCAGTTTAAAGGCGTGATATCTGGTTTCGAAAATCTCCTGATTCGCCATCTTTACTCCCAACCACAACTGACAAGCCTCAGAACGACTTCGCAGGCTCGCCTACAGGTGGAATATGATGAGGCAGAATAGACTCAACTTTTGAGGCCCTAAAACGAGGAGTCCGTGAGGCACTGATGAAGCTTAGACTTTTCAAGATCCTTCAGCGCTGGCACTGGAACCCGGCCTGGCTTCAGGCTGCAGGGTTGCACCCTCATTCTGCCTGTTTGCGATGTGATCATGCACCATGTGATAGTGTTGATATCTTTTTGGACTGTCCCACCATACCCCCCTTTTGGATGGCAGTAGGGTCTACACTCCAGGATTCTATGGGTTTCCCACACCACTTTCACAACCCCTAATTCTCGTTCATGGCTCCCGGTTTTATGGTATTTATTTATTTACAATTTCCGCCTGTATTTATCCATAATTATTTTTGGGCCATCTTAGCCGTATTTATCCATATTTATTTTGTGTTGTGTGAATAAATTAAGTTGTATTATGGTATATTTCCACATGTATTAAAGTAATAAATATGCTGTCATACTTTGACGCATGTGATGCTTCAGTAAATTAAGCAGCCAAATATAACATAACTATACACCCAGAGGTAAATATTGGCATTATAATACAAATGGATGTTGACATATGTTATTATTTAATGAAACCTCATCCTGTTTTTTAACTCCCCATGACATCTTTCTGCTCAGCTGTTCTCCTGGAATTAATGAACAGCAGTATTGAAAGGCACTCAAAAGAAGCCCAATTGTCTGTATATTTCCATTGTAAAAATTAATACAGACCGGATACACATTGATTTCTGTCTGTATTTATCTGTAAAAATCAGTAAAAACGGAAAACCGGGATCCCTATTTATGACTTATTGCACATTCCTGAGCTGACCCACCATGCTCGTCGCTTGCTCGTCACTGCCCCTACAGTTGCCAAAATCTGTATTTTATGGCATTGGCATTCTCCACAATTGCTGTTGCATGAGGAATGGCTCAAGGAGCTGTATAAGACTGTGTCCTGTGAAAGAGTCATTTACAACTTAATGAACAAATCGGATATTTTTCTTGTTATATGGTCCCCCTTTTTACAAGATACCCAGTCCCCATAATTTGTATTAATTTGCATAGATTCTGAAGTCTTCCTCATCACTATTATTGTGCAACCTTTATGAAACCACCTGTATTATTATACTTGGACTTTGCCTAACTGATTTATCTTCCCTGTTTTGTAGTTCCATTTTTTCCTTTCTTCCTCTTCCTCTTCCTCTTCCTCTTCCTCTTTCTCTCGTGCTCTCTCTCTCTCGCTCGCGCTCGCTCTCGCTCATCTCCTTACTTTCTTTCTTCTACAGCTTATTCTCTCCCCCTTTCTCCCTTTTTCTATCTTTTCTTAAATATTGTTTATTATTGGTGCATATATCACAATTAATATCTGTAACTCAATATGGGAATAAGCTTGACTTGCATGTCACTTTATTTTGTTATTGCTCAATTATGAATTTTTACCAATAAAATAATTGCTACACAAAGGCGGTATATCCTCGGGACCTGTAGGTCCAGTTCTCAGCTTATCAACTTCAACGGTATGAAACCTGGCAGCGGCGATGTGCGGCTCAATTGGCAAAGTTGGGTTACACACGTTCACATGCGCAGCTTCTAGCAGGCTCACTCTCCTGAGCACCGCTTACCAACCTCCTGATGAGCGCAGTTGCTCTGGCTTCAGCCACATGCAGTAAGTGTCTAGCGGTGGCTCCGACGGTGTCTCCTTTGTTCCTGGGCATCCTCGGATACAAAGCCTCCCTCAACTTGGTTGTAGCAGCAGCTTTGGATCCCGGGCAGCGACCCAGATCTCTGGCCTCAGTGCTTTGAGCAGTCCCTCCTGGCATGCAGGGTCACTCGGACAAAACCTCGTTGTCAGGTCACGCTGGTCTCATGTTGCCTTACTTGTGGCCCCTCCTGGCATATGGGGTTGCAGCAACTTCCCGCACATGGGTGACAACCCTATCAATGCAACACAGTTTCTTGGTACATGACGGCCCCTCTTGGTTTAGGGGGTCGCCAAACTCGCAACGCTGCACATGGGCGACGGCCCGATCGATGCAGCACTGCTCCTCACACCTCGCTTAGCAGCCCACATGTCTCAGCTCTCCTCTGGATCTCGTTCCTTCCAAAATGCTTCTCACCCTCACGGGCACACCAGTCTTGGCGAGCAGGCAGGTGCTGGTGCATCATAGGGGCGGTGGTCTTGGTTTCCCTGGGTGATGTCCCCCCAGCAGGGAGACTTGCAGGCTAGTCCTGGTCACATGCTGCAGATGTCTTGCAGAGCTACCCCTCCTCATGCAGCCCCGCTGTCTGATCGGCAGATGACACAGTATGAGGTCTCAGACTACCCTACTTATAGTTCTTTTCCAGACACACACACATGTGATTTAGGGTCTGAACCTTTGAAGTTTTATGTTGGGGGTTCTTCTTCTTTGATATGGACATATCTCCCCTTCGTCCTGCCGTCTGAAAGATGTCTGTGACAGCAGGCAGGACTCCTAAGCTGATTAACCCACAACAAGATTCATGGGAGTGATCGGAGAAAACACTTGGATGTAAGCCACAGTGATATGTGCATCAAAGGTTAATCCTGGACCCTCAGCCCTACCATTTATGATTCTCTCATCAGCCCCGTCTCTCTCTTTGCCGAGATGTGCCCAGACCCTTTCCTTGCGATCTGTCACTGAATCAAAGATCCCTTTAAAATGCACAGGGAGAGCCTAACTCCCCCTCATCCAGTGCTTGTCACACTCGGCTTACAGGAATGCAGCAATATACAATTTTGTACCAGTGCAGACACTTCTGCACTCAGCATACATTCACAGCACACTCCACTGTCCAGTACTGTAGTACCCTTGTACCATGCTACTACCTGCATTTCCACATGCAGCACACGCACTCAGTCTGCGCATGCTGTTCAATATTAGTCTCTCTGTACTGCACCTGGGTGTGTCACTTTAAACACACTCTGCCAGCGATCATACATTTACCATGTGCAAAGTTCCACACTGCACCTTCCGTTTCTTGTCTGTCTTGCGTGCTCACATGCATTCAGCACATGTGTTCAGCAAGCATGCACTTCCACATCAACCTGATGTAGGCCAAGAGTGAGTTAAACACACAGCAGCGGAACTTTTAAAAAGGTCAGTCTGTAGGCCTCACTCCAATGACCCAGGGTGAAAAGGACCTGTTCACTACTACTGATCATTACATGGTATGCTGCCACTACAGTGCTTGTGCTGTTTAACTCCTGTTGAACGCAGTAGCCTTCCGCAACTATGAGGGCAGCGCATTGGGCGCCCCTCCCCGTCCAACAAAACCTCAATCCGTTAGACAGGTCTGTGCCGTGGCGCACACAAATGATCCATGTTTGCCTATGGCAAAAAAATAAATATTAGGGATCCAGACAACAATACATTTGGGGCACACAAGGCAGGGGGTGCACTTCTTTACCATGCCGAGGACTTTTCCGTCCCAACATATGTCATCCTTTCTGACACTATGCACCAGTTGAAGCGGCCATGTCCTGCCTGAGTATGAAATATGTCTCTTTGTGCTACCACAAAGGCAAGATTTGTGGAAGCTCAGAATGTCCCCCCCCTCCGGTATTCCAGAAACAGCTATATTCGGGGGCAGCTATCCTTCCTAAAACTGAGGTAACTTATTATATTTTAATATATGACAGAACGGATCCTTCTGGTCGCATTCTCTAAAAGACTTTGTTGCAGGTGAGGAACCCAATAATTTCATGTGGTTCTAAAGTAATGGAGTCAGTGTAAAACTTTTAGGTGGATTAGCCAAAGCCCGCCCTTATAGCAGTCTCCTTTTGGGTACATAATAGCCGACGGCAATTTGTCTTTTTCATCCCACACATTCTTCTGTTTGCAATTCAGTTTGGGGAACAAATGTGTATTTGTTAGCTTTTTTGTGTCCTGGACACTGCCTTCTATTCAAAAGTCTTGGTGAGCAGGTGATTCCCGAGGGGTAAAGTTCCAGGCAACTCCTTCCCTGACTTAAAATACTGTTGCAGAGCATGAGATAACTGGAGGTGCCTGAATAATTCTATTTTAGACATCACGTGTTCCTGATGGATTGCATTTGTTTCCCATATATCCAGAGTATTTTATATTTAGTTTCATTCTCATTGTCTAAATCGCTGTAGACTACTAACCTACAAGGGACCAGGGGCAGGCAGTTCAAACAACTGTGCCCCTCCCCCCTATATAAAATGAGGAGGAATCCTCTACTCCAGTTTGCCTGGCACTCTTCAATGGTGGTTCTTCGTGTGACTGGAAAGCCCTTTCAATTTTGAGAGTGAAACTAGATAATACCTGCCTATATTGGGAAGGGATAAGCCACAGTTTTAAACCCCTTTGTGTACTGCAGATAATGAAATCATTGCACTCGCACCATCCAACACAAAGTGTGTAAGTTCACCTATTGATATGAAGAAGCTTTTAGGGACCTAATAAGTCTTAGTCTGTAAAGCATTTAATAATTTAGGTAGCTCAGTAGTTTTGAAGAGTGCATCTCTAGCAAGAAAAAATAGTGGCTGGTGCTGCCCATCCCAGCAGATCCCGCCACATAAAAATGCCCCTTTGACTGATCTAGATTGCAATCCTAAAATAAAATTCTTGTTAAATACATACCCTCATAAGTACACTGCTCTCTGGCGCTTGTAAAAGGAGAAGTACTGTGCATTGTTGACCCCTACACATTCCTGGGACCCGGCATAGGCTTAATTATGAATCCAAAATGCGTCCATATACATAGAAGATTTCCAAGTTGTTAATGGATTCATCAGGGTCCACTTGTGCAACAAAATATCAGCTGCTGATAATAAAAATCTGTTCTCCAAGCCAAGGATTTCCCACACTGAGTGGCACATGCATCAAGCTAGGCAATTGCGATTCCTTAATAGCTATTATTAAGGAATCGCTATTAAGGAATCGCAATTGCCTATGCATGTAGAAATCGCTCAATAAATAGCGATTCCTAAACATTCCTTAATTGCTACTCGCAAATTGCGAGTCGCAATTAAGGAATACCTACCCATTCATTCCTATGGGCCATGAGGCCCATAGGAATGAATGGGAAGATATTCACTATTAGCGATTCGCTATTAAAGAATGGCTAATAGCGGGAGCTATTTCAAGGGTGCCAGGGTTTCAAAAGGATACCCTGTTGCACCCCTGAAATCTGCATATGAGTACATCTTGCACACACACATGCCCCAAGGGCATGTGTGTGTGTAAAATGGAAGTTTGAAAAATGAACTTTAGTGCATTTTTCAAAGTTTTTGCAAATTACCATGCAGTTTAACTTCATGGTAATTTGCTCCCCTTATTAGCGAAATCGCACATTTTTTAACTATAATGCATTGCATTTAAGGAATCTCAATTTGTGATTCCTTAAATGCAATTGCAATTTAAGGAATAGCAATTTTGCGATTCCTTAAATTGCGATTTCTGCATTTGGGATGATGCATCCCAAATGCAAAAATACTGGTCGCAAAGGGGCAGATTCTGAGAATCTGCCCGTTTGCGACCAGTATTTCGGTTGATGCATGTGCCAGTTAATTCCTTAGAGTACCAGCCTAACCTCATCTTCTACATCTGCTCTATACCTGTTGCTCCCTTCTAGCATGGGCGTCAGGAACACCTCTACAAACCTTTTCAACTTTACCACATCATCTTTGAAACTCGTGCCATGTGAGTTCTTCACAAACAATTTTGCCATTTGTGCATAAACTTTCAGCTACCAGCTGAGCCACACCAACAGCTTACCTTCTGCATTTCCTTTGTCATATAATCTTCTGGCATTGTTATCCAGTATTTGGATATCTTTCATAGATTCACATGCCTGAATCATTCCCCGTCGTCGAGATGGGAGTCCCACGGTAAAATATACAAACAGTGCCATAAATAATACATAGGCTAAAATGGCCCAAGGCCATCTAATAGTAGCCTATGTCCTTTTTAAACAAGCATTGGCATAGCCAATAGGTCTCGCTTTTGGGACCTTATAAGTATTTAGTTATGCAGCACAATATCCTTGGTGCAACAACATCAACTGTTGCATGGCTAAACACTTATAAGGTCCCAAAGGCGAGACCTATTGGCTATGCCAATGCTTGTTATTATTTGATGCATGATATATGGTGCTCATTTTTATTAGGTCTCGCCTAGCGTTGCTGGCACATGCGCAGCTCGCTCAGCGAGATTTAATGCAGATGAGTACTTTTAGAAAAGGGCTTTAAGCCCCGCCCCTTATTTCCATTGGCTGGCGTCACCGTTTATGCTAAACGGTGGCCAGCCATTGGAAATAAGCTATCTGTGTTGCCTCCCTTTGGCTTTTTGGTCTGGCCCCTCCGGACTCGGTGGCTTGCTTTACGTGTGTCGTGACGACTTTTCTTATCAGTCACGCGTGAAGCGTGCAGCAGTAGGCTCTCTGATTGGTTGTCACGGTTCATGTTTCCTTTTATGACTTTGTTTACTCCAGGCAGGCATGGAGCTCAGAGGCGCAATGGTCACAGGGAGGACGCCCCCTCCCTCCCTAAGTAGAGACGTGTGTTATTTAAGAGCGGGGCGGGGGAGGAGGCGGGTGTGAAGTTACTCACTGCGGGGCCCTGGATCATTTCACGGCTCAGTAGTTGGTATCAGGTGGCGGGCGCCTGCCTTCCCAGCCCTGCCGAGGATCACAAGCTGTTTGACAGTCCCTGGCCACCCCTCCCCTGCCTCACACCCGCTGAGGAAGCGATAGCGCCTTGAGGACTCTTCTATCTATCTACACTCGGTTCCCTAATAATCCACACAGGGCTCCCACGAGACATTTTGCAATTAGATTTAGCATTTTCCAAAACGCCCCCCCCTCTCCTCCCTCCTCCCCATGGTTTCTCACCCCTGGCTTCCTCTCATCCCTTACTTGTGTTACGAGCAGGACCATGTGATATTTGACAGGCTCTCCCACAGCGCTTTTTGCCCGCACAGGGCAGCGAAGCACTGTACCGCAGGAGATGTGAATGAAAACGCTGTCAACCGAGGACGGGCAGTCTGTACCGGGGAGGGGGGGTGGGGTGGGGGAGCAGGCTGTCTTGGGGAGCAGTGCTTTCAGTCGGTCTTTGGGAGCATGCCAGCAGCCTGTACTGGAGAGCGCTGTAGACAGTCTGTACCAGTGTGTCCTGGGTGAAGCCTGCCAGCTGTTTCTACCAGTGTAAGGAGGAGCAGTCGGTACTGGGGGGCAGTCTGTACCAGCGAGCAGTGTGAGCAGTCTGTACCGGGGAGCAGTGTGAGCAATCTGACTTAGGAAGACCTGGCTAGCACTCTGCACTGGAGAGTAGTAGAGACAAACTCATGCAATCTCTTATGGGGTGCAGCACGAGCAGTCTCTACCGCGCAGCTGTCTGAGCAGTCTGTGTCCGGGGGAAGACTGTCAGTGGTCTGTACAGGGGAGCAGTCTGTACAGGGGAGCAGTATGAGCAGTCTGTACTGGGGAGCAGTATGAGCAGTCTGTACTGGGGAGCAGTGTGAGGAGTCTGTCCTGGGGAGCTGCCTGCAGTCTTCTATAGAGCAGTGTAGATAGACAACCGCACAAGTGTTAGGTCCCGAGAGAAGTCTGTCTGCTGTCTGTACTGGGAACGTGGCCTAACGGCCAGAGCTGCCGACTTTGAAGCTGGGGAACCGGGTAGGAGTCTCTGCGTCCCCTCACCATCCTGTGATTCTGAGCAAATCCCGTAATCTCCTCGTGTCTAAAAAACGAATGTGTCCTTCTGTAATGGAATTGGTGCTCATGTAAAGCGCTCCGATACCTTTGCGTCGAGTTTGCGCTATGTAAAACAGCAACAAAATACGAGAGAACAGTGAGTGCTGCGGTCTGTACTAAAGAGCATGCTAGGTAGTTCATACCGTAGAGCAGGGAGTTGAACATGTGCATACCGTCTGCACAAGCACCCTGCCCTTCAAAGGCAGCGGCTCCTCCATAGGGGCGTTTGGGCGTCGCCCCACTGCTTTCTCGCAGTGCGTGAAGCAGAAACATAAAATGGTAAAAACTACCATTTTATGTTTCTGCTTCTCGCACTGCGAGAAAGCAGAAGTGCCTGGTTGGGGGCGGGAGGGTGTGCGGTCGTGCTCGAGGGCAGGGGGGAGTGGCTTACCCACTGTTGTGGGTACTGACTGTTTGGTCGGTCCCTGGAGCCGACCAAACAGTCTGTACCCAAAACAGTGGGTAAGCCACTCCCCCCTGCCCTCTAGCACTACCGCCCATTCTCCCGTTTTCTCTATGCAGGAGAAAATGGCACGGCTGGGGCGCTCTCCCCTGCGCCTCCCCAATCACAACGCTGCTTGGCGGAGGGGAGGGAGGCTGCCTGTCCTGATGACGAGGAGCTGGCTGCAGGAGTTGGCGCAGGATGGCGGGAGTCGGAGGTCGTCGGACCCATCCTGAAGCTGAGTAAGTTTTATTTCCTATTTTAATTTAATTAAACCCCTCCCCGCCTCACCCCCAGCAACGACCCCATTTCCACCCCCCCCCCCCAACCCCCGTAATGCCGGCCGCGACTACGGACATGAGGAAGTGTTTGATTCATACTGTGTGCATATGATGGCGTAGATTGCATCTCCTCACTTTCTGACGAACTATCGGATTGTCTGAATGTTGTCTTTACACGAGGAAAACTTTTAATAGTTGGAAGCCAAACTTTAATATTGTTCCAGCAAGTCTTCTCAATCGCATTATGTAAACGTGACATTATGTATATTTACGGTGATTAGCCGAAAAGGCAGTACAGACGCATGAATAGTCGAACCGGGAGTGGAAGTCCGGTTCGTATTAAGGCCAGATCGGCCTATTAGATTTCATTTACACGCCTACAGTTGTTTATCAAGGGCGCATGACCTAGTGCTTTTTTTCTATTTTTTTAATTGTTTGAATTAGGGGCACCCGCACTCCTGATGGGCCCCTTGGAGGCTTCTTGGTCAATGGAGACAGACTGACTTCAAGGTCGGACCCTCTTTCTGATGATAAGAGAAAGCAAGGACGGTTTTGGAAAGCAGGCAGAATTTCCCTTAAGCGATAAATTGCTGTGCCTGAGTGCCTGTACTAAATGCTGTCTTTTTCCTTCCCCTTACTGCTGCTATTTCGGTCTATGGTGCTGTCTAGGCCGTTTTCTCATTTTTTCCCCCTAACTTGCTAAACGAGAAACGTGCCAGGCGCCCTGAGCATCCTTGGCTGGGAGAGGAGTTTTAGTTCGAGCAGCCAGTCCAGCAGCAGAGTAAATAAGGACAGCTGTGAAATTTGAGTTTTCCGTATATCCACAGATCATGTGCAGCCGAGAGGAGCTTAAGTGCAAGCTTTCTCCGAGCTGTATTTATTCTTCCCTTTGCTGACCTGCCTGTGGCGGCTCCACCAGCAGCAGGCACTTAAATCAATCCCTGGGCTCCACTGAGATGGGGTCAACTGGATACGATTATCAGTTATATACAGGGCCACATGAATTATGTGGCAATGGATGCGCCAATGATTCAGCTGGGTTGACTAAATTATGCACAAATAAAAGGCAAATTATGCGACATAAGCGAACATTCTGTGGCAGTGTTATTTCACGATTTGTCATTTTAACACATACTAATAGTGTCTGGGTAAAAGGGTTTGCTTCACTACTAGCAGCCTAACACCTGAATACATCCACAGCAACAAAAGGTGACTAGTTAACCTTAATAAATGATCTGACGTTGAGCATCATCGTGTGTTGCAGAGTGTACACATGCCGTTTTTGTGAATGAAAGTGCTGCCTCGGACGGTGCTCGTTCGGCGTCGGGAGAGAATGATTTTGGTGAATGAACATGCCCACGTGCCAGGTGGTACTCTGAGGCAGAGGCGATCTACTTCTGGTGGCGGGAAATTATTTTCTATGGGGAAGGCAATCTGTTGTTGGTGGAGAGTGCTGGTACTCGGAGCGTAGAAACAAGCTGCATTTAAATGGGCAGGAACTAAGGCAAGAAGGCGTAGGCGGCCTCTGGTGATGAAGAAAGCTGTCCCTGGTTCTCCCCTCGTAGAGATCCGCTTGCTCCTGATTGTTGTGGAGAGTGCTAAGGTTAGAAACAGCCTGCTTCCCTCGTTCTCCCAAAGACAAGAGGTTGATAGCGATGACAGGAAGTTAACCTTTTAGCATCGGCAGGATCCTTCCAGAGACAGCATGTCACAAGACAGAGAGTAGGGGGACCCTTGAAGTGTTAGGGGCATAGGGGGTTCCACCACTGTAAGGCCTGCAAGAGTCCGCGTTACACTCCTGTCCCTGCAGCTCCTTCTCACTGCTTAACAGTAGTGCTCTCAAAGTGGCTGCGCAGGCAGTGCGCTCCAAGGAGTCAAAGGGCCTCTTGGTGATGTGCTGGTTTTGTGCCTCCGTAGCAGTCGAGGCACCTTTCTTACTCCCATGGGACATGGCTTACTCTGTGCCAGTGGGCTACATTAGCAGGTGACAACAAGCTCCAGGGCCTGGCTGTGGGCCCCACACTTGGCAAATAGCCAGCCCTGCATACTTCCATCTCAAGTCAGAATCCGAGGTTAATAAAATAACGTGGTACACTAACCTCATAGTGATTTTTCATGAAGATTTTCAGCTTTAGCAACCAAATGCAGTGCAGAGACAGCCATATGTGCAGGTAAGAAGATTGAAAACCTTGCTTGTTCAACTGTACAATTTGCACACTACAGTAACTGTTGAACAATTTTAATTCTGTAAAATCTGGAGCATTTTTTGTTTAAATATTTCAAGTCTGCACTTTCACAATTGCTTTATGAATCTTCTTGCTTTCATAAATTAGCTTTAAAATGCACGATTTGCCCACTCTTTTTGAAAACATTTCCTGGGGTGAGAACCCCTCCAAACTTCCCTTATGACAGTCGGGCTCGCTCGCGGCACAACACTCACCCCAACTTTTACGCCCCACTACTTTCAAAAGTCACCATCCGCCACTGGTAGTGCTCGCTGTCTGTACAGCCGTACGTGGCTGCAGCACGTCATCGGTGACAATTTCTGCCAGCCCCGGACTATTTACCGAAAGGTGCACACGTGACCTATGACCACTGTAATGATAACTATTGTATATAGCGCTTGATGCTGCCCTTCTAATTTTTATAAGCGCTTTAAACAACAGGTGTTAGTAGTAGTTAATGTAATGTTATTCAGTGCACCGATTGGTAACTCTCGACTTTATATCGCCGCATTACTTCGCTTATGGAGTTCAGTGCACCGAGGTGTCCTGGCAGCTAGGCGCATCAAGCACTACCTCACCACAACCGTGACATGATCCGACCCTGCTGCGTGTCACACACTAAAGAGGGTTGCAGGAGAGGCCATACATGAAAGGTCACTGTACCGGAGGTGCGCCGTGGGGGCAGGTTAGGGGAGGGTCACAGGTGCGAACAGGTCACATACCATCCACTTCTGTGTCCGCGCTGACCCGGCCCAGTCACACTTTTCAAGCTACTTACTCGACCAATTAGAGTGAGCTAAGCGTGCGCAGGAGAGTCACAGCAGTGGGAGCGTAACCAAAACTACAACTCCCAGAGTGCCTCACTGATTAAATGAAACCCATTACTGGAAGCTTAGACGCAACTAGTCGCCATAAGATTACCCGAGGGAAGTGTGCACGTGAAGGTGTCGCACACAGTAAAGATCACTTCTACGATAGGCACAAAGGGGAAGTAAGACAGTAAAGGACACTTTCGTGTCATTTCAGGATAGATGCGAAGCAGGGCTTTAAGTGGGATGAAAAAACTGGGGGGGGTCTCTCAAAGGGGCGTGGCCAATGTAAGTAGGGGCGTAGCTTAAAAACACCTAAGCTAAAAATCTGTGCTTAGCATAGAGTGCCGCCAGATTTGTATTTTGCTGTTTGTCATTGCACCCAGCTATATGATACAAGTAACATCATATCTACAACAAGTCAGGACTATTTGCTCCCTCCCTCCCTCCCCTGACTCTCAGTGTTTACATTTTATATTGAGCCTTTTTTGTCATTAAAATGCGTACAACATCCATGTCTCAGGCACGCTCAAGACATAGGAGACAACATCACGGCACACACTCCCTGCCTCTCCCTTTTGCTGTCCATGTTGTTACAGTGAAGTTGTGCCTTGCATACAACCAAAATAAACATAACATGGAGAGAATGGAGGAATTTTCATTTGTGAAAGCGGACTCTACTGCTCCATGAATCGCTGCTGCTCCGCACCACACAATAAATGCGGCCACTGTACAATGTCGGCAACAAAAGGCAGAACGACTTCTCCTTTAAGCGTAGTGAGTCTGTGCTGATTCTTTGACCTTGGCTTCAATCAACATGAAAGCGTTTGCACAATGTAAGAAGCCACTTTTTTTACAGTTCGATGTCCTCGCAGTACTGAATTAATCAACAAAACAATGACGTGTCAATCTTTAAAGCCATATTTGAGGCTGTTTATACTGAAAACAGTTTTAAGCTTGGTCTTCGCTATTCCACAATCCTGTTTTCTGTCTCACAAGTGCCGGGTTGTGTGCCAGGCCTCCAATGCCTACAAAGGCCCACGTAATTGGGCTGAATACAGAAAACATATTATTTGTGAGGTGTTACCTGATGGCAACGAAGCTATGCCTTCTCCGCAAATATAAATGTCTACTTCTTTCCATAGCGCCTATTGCCAATCTTTAGCGGGTTCCCCAGCACGTCTACTTTCTGTCTGATTAAGGGGCTTTGGAAAGCGAGTGATTTTCCAAACATCACACTTTGATACAATGGGAAAGCTGTAACTGGAACCGTAAGAATAAGCTCAACTCGACTGCAAGTAATAGCTTACTCCATACAACAATCACTTCAAAACTTCACAGAGAATCGGGGCTTTAATTTGTGCTTCACAGAATAAGTTACCCATGATGCTGTACGTCAAACAGATGAATTATGCCGTTACATATTTTGATGAAAAAGGGGCTCTTCATTTGCAGACAAGGCCACAGGAAACAATTAAACAACCACCGATTCCAAGTAAAACATTAAAATACAGGTAATGCACGTTAAAACTTAGTTTTATCCCCTTAGACAAAGCGAAGTGTGACATATGCCTTTGCTAATTCAACATTTTTAAGTAACAGCAATCATTTTTACATCTTTTTATTGTATTTTAATGTACATAGTAAGTTTCGAAAAGAATACTAAACAGGCAACAACTCTGAACAAACTCTCACACCTCTCCCCTACTCAACCTTGTGCCCTGAAAAAACAGTTAATATTGCAAAGCAGGAAGTAGGTTTTAGACAGCACTTAGAGTTTTCTCAAAATGTGGATTGAAATTTGGGCTGCACCTACATATCATGTCGAGCCCATCTATTTTGAGGTACTCCTGCTGAAATGATTTCTGTGAATCCCCAGTTATAGCCCTTCCTGAGCGCAATTGCAATATCTGTGAGCTGCATCTCAGTTCGCCACAGCCAATATAAAATAAAACACCTCCAGGCATCTGGCTTTTGCAAGAACTCGAGAGCACTGGAATATTTAAAGCGAGTGCCTAGGCCCAGCACCCCCACCCCCTCTTGTCTAACTGATCCCCCGACCAGTCTAGGCACTTTCAGACCGGCTCCTTTTGTCTGAGGAGCCCGCCTCGCTTTTTCGTTTCAGCTTCTTTACTCGCCTCTCTCCCACTTTCAGCTTCTGCCAAGCTTTTTCCTTCTGCTCCTTCTCTTGCGCATTTAACTGCTCCATCTCACACCTCTTTTCCGTCTTTCACTCTTGCTTTGACCCTTTGAGTCTCTTTTTTACTCTTGCCTCTCATCTGCTCCTTTTCCACATTTTTCTCTACCCCCTTGAGCCTCTTTTCACTTTTTAGGTCGAGCCTGGGAAGCGCATGCACTTCTCTGCGAGCCATGCTTTATGAACTTGAAGCCCCGCCCACTCTCCGCCCATATTTGTCATTGGCTTGTTCCATTGTCCTTCCTAAATGCTGGCTTCTAATTCGTTAATAGGCTTGTTAGTCCCTCCGTAGTACTGCCTTGTCTTCATTTGTAACCTCCCATGAGGTCTGGCCCTTTTACTTCGATTGTTGCACATTAAGTCTTATTTACTCTGTTAGCACTATTTTCTTTAATGGTTTCTCCTACTGCAGGCACTACATGCTTTCCTGCAACATTCAGCGTGCCATGCACAGTTTCACAGGGAGCTTTACCCCAAAAAAAAAAATTGTTTCTCAACTTGACAAACAAATGCTTTTTTGGGTAAAAGTGCCCCATGCCGCGCATTCACTTTGATAGCGGCCGCGGACATTTCTTTAGGCACGGCTCGTCTTAAGAAAGTGGCGTGGCCTCCATTAACGTGAAAGCCAGCATGGGGCGCTTGTAAACAACAAGCATTTGCGATACAATATGTCTCGCATTTTAGAAACTTTGACCTATTGGTATTGTAAATGACAATGCCTTTTATTATTGCAGATTTTTAAAACACAAAATAAAAGGCATTGTCATTTGCAATACCAATAGCTCAAAATCTCGCAATTGCGAGACCTATTGCATTGCAAATGCTTGTTATTTGATGCATGCAATATATTATATCCGTAGCGCTCAAAAAACCCAATAAACACAAGTGGAAACCACTATAAAGTATGTTTTCGTTGTAATGGAAATCAGTTCATTTAAACTTCTGCCTCTTTCGGCGAGAGATAATGCAAAAAAAGAACTCACAGAGAAGTCATAAGAAAATATCATAAGAGTAAAGCTAGGCAGGGTTGCTTTTCTGTAATTTTGAGATTTGTCGAACGTTTCTGGAATTAGCACTAAACTGTAAGTCCTCCACAGTCAGCCGCATAATGAGGTCTAAATACACGCCTGAAGGTTTCCCTTTCACATACTATCTCATTAGAACGCCGAGTTTGGCACAGAGGCAAAGCTTTCGAAGGCAAGCATAGTATTAGTGGCAAGTGAAAGGGAACAACAGAAGGCCGCCAGAAAACCGTCTGGTTATGAAAACCAGTCACAAATTTACATCAAAATGACCATTTCGCATTAGAAGTGGATGTTGAGCCATCTGTCTGGAAGAATCATTGCCCCAGGATGCCCTGAACTGACCCGTTCCGACAAAACCCATTCATTCTAAAAACCATGGAAGTATGCCTTCTGCCAACATACAAACACCTAAGTAACACAAACCCAAAGTAGAAAGTTCAGCGATACACGTGTGCGGGTGAAACACTTAAAGTGCTCCAAACCTCTGCTCACAGTTACGAAACGTTTGTGTTATGGTAGAAAGTGATAATCGCCCTGCATATTTGGAATGCGGTGCTCCCATTCCTGTGTTGTGGCGCCAAGTCTCCAATATAATTCATTACCCATCCTGCACTGCAGCTATTAAGTAATTTTTTGTTACAAGAGATTATGAAATTGCGCAGCAGAATTCACAGCTGTCTCTGCATAGCGTCACCTTCGGAGCAGGAGAGCGTGTTCTCTTTCAGTTTGACATCCGATGACAAGCCTGACCTTTCTGCAGCTCAAAGAGTTTGTAAACAAATGGATAATCCGACCTATCACAAACTAGCGTTTTGGGTGAAAATCTGGGCCTTACGGAAAATTCCGAATATTTTTTATTCACGATGGGCAATAAATTAAGGCCTTCCAGCCCATGCATCTGTTCACTAGAAAAGATGGAAGGTGACAACTCCATTTCATGCTTTGTAAGAGACTGAGTGAGAGTGCTGTGGAAATGCACAGCCCGCGAGTGGTGCGCGCGCGCTGGGGAGAGCAGTCTGCTCTTTTTCGAAGCACATACTCGTGCTTGTGGCGCGCCCCTGCGCGCTCCCGCAAGGTGTATGCCGCCACAAGCAAGAGTATGTGCTTCGAAAAAGAGCAGAACGACAGCTAAAGGTCCTCCTATGCAGCGCATGCGCGCTGCGTAGGCGAGACCTAAAAAGGACCAAATGTTGGCTTCAGCCAATCAGCTGTCAGTACCGTCTAGAACACTCCCAGCAGAGGCAAGTTCTCTTCAGATTTTCACCGCACGTCGTGTGGAAGGGAGTCTTCCTGAGTGCTACTCAGTTTCTTCTCCAACAAATCTGGACATCATGTCGGACAAAAAAGGCCTTTTCCGCCCTTGTAATACCTGTGGGAAGAAAAGGGTCCATGTGGATGATCCAAGACAAAGAATGTATTTATTGCCTATATCCTAGACATGAGGTGAGAGATTGTAAAATCTGTCCCACCTTCTCAAATAAGACCCTCAAGAACAGAGAGGGAAGACTGTTATTGTGGCTCCAAACCACAAAACAGCAATCTCATTCCTCGGATGAAGAAGAAAGCAGAGCTTCATCATCTCAGAAGAGGGCTAGATCCAAAGACAGTTCCTCAGGTGAGGGGAGAAAACACCTTAAAACTTCCCAGGAAAGGGCTTCAAGTAAGGAGAAGGAGGCTAAACACGCTTCTGAACCGGCGTTGTCTGTGCCCTCTACACCTGTCAGGAAAGAAAGAGATCGCCCTAGAACCTCCTCTTCTGATCCTGTGAGTGAAAAAACCGTTGCCGATGACAATTTCTCTCTCGTTGACGACAATCTGTGTAACATCGTCAACGCCAACGGCAACGACGACGGCGATCCAGTCTCCTATTCTTTCTGTTAAAGTTTCAACATCGACGACGAGGGCTTCATCGTCGTCGAAGACCGCCGACGTCTCGCCGTCGACTGCGTCAACGAAGATCCCTGTGGCGAAAGACTCATCCACTGTTTGTCCGTCGACGGCAGAGACATCGTCGACGAAGGTACCGTCGATGAAAACATCAACGACGAAGACCCCGTCGATGGAGACACCGTCGACGACGACACCGTCGACGAAGATATCGTTGATACCAGATCCGTCGACGACGACAGTCGATGAAGGAAATAACTTTTCCAGTGATTTCTGCACCATCGACTAGGATCACTCAGGTCACTAGAGTGACAAAGACATTCTTACACCCGTCTATGCAAGACTATAGAAAAGTATCGCCTCTACTTCCATCACATCTATTGGAAGGATATGTAGAGGAAGAGGATGATGACGATGATGGCCTATTTGGTGTAGCTCATAGCCCATCTGAGCTTCATGTGAAGTGCCAGGAGGATGACGAGGAGGATGAAGATTTTCAAGAAGGAGCAGTATTACCAACAAGGGTATATGCCACGTCATAGTTACCAATTTAATTTCCGACCGGAACCACGTCCCAGGGACACGGCCCATTTACCGCCATCATTAATTGAGGACCTTCAAGCCATGCTGGCTGATTATAAACAAAGATTCCCTCCCATGCAACATCAGTCAGGGAATCTGGTTCCTCAAGTGGAAAAACCTACAGGAACACCAGGTCCTCAACTGCCTAGCACACCTGGGAATTTACCGGGCTCGGGGGCAGTCGACCCCGGAGCACACAACACTTCCTCCTCTGAAGAAGAGGTAGAGGAAGGTGAACTGCCAGATCCCATATCTGCTCCTGATCCTTGGGATGACTATGTGATTACTACACCATCCCCTCCTCCACACCTTCCATCAGATTCTCCTCCAGAGGATATCGGGGGTTCCACAATTTAATGCAGAGGGCAGCCAACAGATTTCATCTGCCCATGACTGTGAAGCAAACTGAATGCTTCCTATACGATTTCAAGGAGGACACAAGGAAAGTGGTACGCTCCATACCGATCATTGACCATATATGGCAGGAGGGCATAAGAATTATGAAGACACCTGCGTCCATTCCACCAGTACTACATCGTGTGGAAAAGAAGTATAGGGCTCCGGATGATTCTCCATCTTGCCTTATTGGACATCCTAAGGCAGACTCGGTCACCTCTCAGGCTGCACAAAGGCGATCTAAAAACCCGGCTACCCCGGTTACTACCCCTCCTGATGAGGAAGGGCGTAGAATGGACATTCTTGGCAAAAGATTTTCCTCTATGGCAGCTGTAACTATCCGAGCAGTGAATGCTCTAGCCATTATTGGCCGCTATGACCGCCAGATGTGGTCTGACATGGCAGGGCTGATAGACCTCATCCCGGAGGAAAGCAGACAAGATGCACGCAAGATACTGCTGGAGGGTGAGCGTGCAGCTGCAGAAACAATTGACTGTGCCCTTGATGTGGCTAATACTGGTTTTAGACAGTTAGCTGGAGCGGCTGTACTTCGACGTCAGGGATGGCTGAGAGCGACCACCTTTAGACCTGAAGTACAAGCGAAAGTTCTAGATATGGCTTTTGACGATGAGTTACTCTTCGGAAAACACATTGATGAGGCTCTTCTGGCGATAAAAAATGACACTGATACTGCGAAGTCATTGGGCTCTCTACAATACAAAAGAACACCATTCAGAGGTGCTAGAGGGCGAGGATTCGCCAATTACAAAGGAAGATACCAGAGAGCTCAACAATATCAGCCGCATCAAACCCAATATCAGCAGTCTTATAACACCTCATCTTATTGCCAACCATCTACAGCTGGTTTCTCTCGCCAAGGAGGCCGCAAGCGAGCATCCCAACAAGGCCACGACTCGGGCAGAAAGCAATGAGCGTGGCAGGGTACCAGCCTATCTTCCCTCCCTACCTGTGGGTGCGAAAATTTCCAGTCCCGTGCAACGGTGGCACGAAATAACATCAGATCGCTGGGTGTTGGACCTAGTCACCAATGGTCTCACTTTGAAACTCCTCCAGCGACCACCAACCACTCCACCCAGGGGTCCCCCTCGTCCTCGTCTTCACTTATTACAAAAATAAGTCTGGTCCATGCTTCTCAAAGAGGCAATAGAGAAAGTGCCGTTCACTCAAAAGGGGAAAGGTTTTTATTCTCGTTTTTTCCTAATAAAAAAGAAATCAGGAGAATGCAGACCAATTCTGGACCTAAGGAACCTCAACAAGTTTCTCAAGAAGCAGGCATTCAGGATGGTAACACTCTCAGATATCCTGGGCTGCCTAAACAGAGGAGATTTCATGACTTCACTCGACATGGAGGACGCATATTTTCATTCCCAATTCATCCGAAACATCGGAAATTCCTAAGGTTCACAGTGGCTGGTACCCACTATCAATTCAAAGTGCTCCTGTTTTGCCTCAAGTCGGCACCACGGATTTTCACCAAATGCCTGGCGCCAGTAGCAGTGATCTTGCGGTCCCAGGGGTTTCAAGTATTTCCATACCTCGACGATTGGCTGCTCAAAGCAGCAACTGCACAGGAGGCCAACAGAGCAACGAATGCCTGCCTTCATTTGTTCAATACGTTGGGACTAACCCTAAACAGAGAAAAATCGGTCTTACATCCAACTCAAATAATATCTTTCCTGGGAGCATCCTTAGACACCATTCAATGCAAAGCGTTCTTGTCTCAGGAAAGACGGATACGTCTACAAAGGCTTGCAAAGACCATTTCAAGAAAAGTCAATTTCTTTACGGAGGTACAAATCGCTCCTGGGAATGTGCTTGTCAGCGATAAATCTGGTACCTCTAGCCAGACTGAAAATGAGGCCTCTTCAGGAGGAATTGCAAAAACAGTGGCAACAAGCCTTGGGGTCCTTCGAAGATGTAATTCAAATAACTGCACGGATGGTGAAAGCTCTACTGTGGTGGTGTCAGACAACAAATCTTGTTCAGGGCCTGACTGTCTTAGAGTACTCCAGATTTCATCCTAACAACGGACGCATCCATGGAGGCTGGGGAAGTCATCTACAGGATTTACAAATCCAAGGCAAATGGTCTTCAGTGCAAAAGAGGCAGCACATCAACAGCTTGGAGCTCAAAGCCATATTCCTATCCCTTCAAGCTTTCCTACCAAGGATAGCAGGCTCCTCCGTGTTGGTTCGTACTGACAATATGACCAGCATGGTCTATGTCAACAAACAAGGAGGAACAAGATCCATTACACTATCCCAGGAAGCACAAGAATTATGGGAGTGGACAACGCACCACGGAATCTCGTTAAAGGCCGAGCATGTCCGAGGTCTGCACAATACTCTAGCAGACACATTAAGCAGGTCCTAAACCAGTTGTCACGAGTGGGAACTCGAGCAAATTCAGCTGGACAAGATATTTCGAAAATGGGGGAAACCAGCGTTGGACCTCTTCGCAACGCAGGAGAACGCCAAATGCCAGTACTATGCCAGCAGATTCCCTCTACCAGGGTCAAGGGGGAATGCCCTTTTAATGCGATGGTCAGGGATTTATGCCTACGCTTTTCCCCCCAATCCATTAATTCCTAGGGTGCTAACCAAGATGAAATCGGAAGGTTGTCGCCTGATCCTGATAGCACCACGTTGGCCCAGACAATACTGGTTCCCAGAACTACTACTATCTGAGTCGAAACCCATTCGCCTGTTACCATCCTCAGCGATGATATCGAGGGACAAGGGCCAAGTGAACCATCCGGACCCTCGCTCGCTTCACTTGAACGCATGGCTCCTGAATTCCTTGAATTTAAGGACTTAAATATACCACAAGAATGCAGAGGTGCGAAAGGAATAACGTTCACCCCCACTCCAAGCTCCTGCTGAACAGATTTTGCCGTGTCTCCTTTCTCTGGCCAAATCAGGTCTCACTTTTTCTTCAGTAAAGGTTCACCTGGCTGCAATTTCCCGGTACAGGAAATCTCCTCAGATTCCTTCTCTCTGTGCATCTAATCTCATAAAGCAGTTTGAGAGGTCTTTTCCGCGCTTTTCCCCCAGTGCGCGCGCCTCCTCCGGAGTGGAAACTCAATGTGGTCCTGGCACAGTTGATGAGACAACCGTTTGAACCGATTCACAAAGCGGAACTTACATTTCTAACATGGAAAGTATCCCTCTTGTTAGCTCTTACTTCTGCAAGAAGAGTGAGTGAGATGCAAGCTTTTACAGTCAAAGAACCTTTTCTACATTTCACTGAAAATTACGTAACTCTACGGACGAACCCAACGTTCACTCCAAAAGTACCAACGCAATTTCACCTCAACAAGCCAGTGATATTACAATCTTTCTTTCCAAACCCATCTAGACCAGCAGAACGGGCCTTGCATACGTTGGATATCAAAAGATGCTTGAAATTTTATCTTCACAAGACAAAGGAAATAAGGAAAACAGATCAGCTCCTAGTAGCTTACGGACAAGGAAGACAAGGGACGGCAGTAACAAAGGCCACGATCGCCAGATGGGTCCCATCTGCGATACAGTTCTGCCACGAAAAGGCTAACAAACCTCTGACAGTAAGGGCTAAAGCACACTCCACAAGAACAGTCTCTACATCTGCAGCCTTGTTTGCAGGAGTGACATTAGACAAGATTTGCCATGCTGCGACATGGAAGAATGTCCACATGTTTATGAAACATTACTACCTGCAATCTACACAACGAGAGGATGCAGTGGTTGGCCAAGCTGTACTGCGTCATTTCTTTCACTAAGGTCAGCCTCTTTATTTTACATAGAGACATTCTTTCTTTCTCTCTTTATTTTAATCAAGGTAAATGATCATGTAACTGTATTTTACAATTTGTACCATAATATGGGTTTGTGATGTATCTTTGATTATTTACCTCAACATTACTGGTTTTAATATTGCAATATACTGTAACGTTTAGTACATTCATTGTGTAAAGGGTAGTGGATAATTATTGGGAGTTTAAAATTACATGTCTCCCACCTTCCACTAACGACAGTACAGTTATGGTACTGCTTGCTAGTCTGATTCAGGCTTGTGAATCTATGAAAGATACCCCAATACTGGATAAGAAAACAAGTTACTTAACTGTAACTACGTTTATACAGTATTGGTATCTTTCATAGATTCACATGCAACCCACCCTCCTTTCCGTGGAGTCAGTTCTCATTAATTTTGGGATCCTTGCTTCGCACTTGTGCTCAGAAAATCTGAAGAGAACTTGCCTCTGCTGGGAGTGTTCTAGAAGGTGCTGATTGGCTGAAGCCATCATTTGGTCCTTTTTTAAAAAGGACATAGGCTACTATTAGATGGCCTTGGGCCATTTTAGCCTATGTATTATTTATGGCACGGCTTGTATATTTTATCGTGGGACTCCCATCTCGACCACAGGGAATGATTCAGGCATGTGAATCTATGAAAGATACCAATACTGGATAACCGTAGTTACAGGTAAGTAACTTGGTTTCTTATCCACTAGACTCCTATGTTCTCCCCCCCCCCCCTCTTTTTTTAACTAGTCATCTCTGCAGTCCTGTCTTTTCTTAAACTCGTTTCACTTTCCATGCCTATCATTTTGCCTTCAGGTTCTGTAATATACATGTTTCCTTCCTTTCCCTGATACCGAGGAGATTACCTGTGCTGTAGACGTCACAGAGCTTAACTCGGACTGTCACAAAACGTTCATGAAAACAAGTTACTTCGTCCAAGCTGTCCATATTTGGAGGCTCATGTCCAAGCACCAATTCTCTGCCTGTTTCCACGTTCATGTTGACATCACAAATGGGAAGTGGTCAGAAATCCGCTTCGTAATATAATATGTGGTACTAAATCATCTGGCAAACAGATTGTGACAGGTAGCTAATGTTTTCTAAAGTCTGTAAAGTAGACTGGTTGCTCAGTGGTGATGGTGATTGATTGAGCTGTGTTGCTATAGGAGTAGTTCGAGTTTGTATGTTTTTACTCCTTGTCATGTATTCTCTCATTTCCCATAACGTTGGGACGCAATCTGACCTAATTGTTGTCTCATTGTCTTTCTTCTTTGGATGCATTAGGTCGGAACATGAAAGGCATTCCCCCAACTGTCCGTTTGTGAAAGGTGAACACACACAGAATGTTCCCCTTTCTGTTACTCTAGCAACGTGTCCTGCACAGTTCCCCTGCACAGATGGCTCAGACAGAATATCCTGCTTTGGAGTAGGAAGTTGTCCTCATTTTTTAGCAGCTGCAACAAAACGAGGAAAGATCTGCATATGGGATATTTCCAAACTTATGAAGGTATTTACATTTTGATCAAGTTAAGTGTAATTTCCATGTTAGGCCTTGTGCATAATAGTTTCCTTTTTTATGTAGGTTCACTTAAAATTTGAGATAAATGCCTATGATCCAGCAATTGTGCAACAACTACTATTGCCAGGAGAGCCGAACACAGGAATTGAAGCAAGGAGGCCAACACTGGCATGGCTAGAAGAATCTTCAAGCTGCTCAGATATACCTAAATTGGAAGGCGACAGGTATACATTTATAAATAGTAATACCTTATCTGTGTGTTAAGTTTCATACAGTGCTTTTGCCATTTGCAAAGCTTCATTAATAATCTGTTGTGCAGGAAGATTTATTTTATTTTATGGAATACAGTTTATTCATCCCTCTGAACACACTTAGAATAAATCCTGACTCATTGGCACATACACATTACATAAGATGTGCATATACAATGAATATGAGAGACTGTGCAGCAAGCGAGTACAAATGGGTAAAATTCTCTCTGTGATTCACTTCACTATTTTCTTCCGAAACATTGCCCCTTGAGATTTTTACCAATTGACTTAGCACAAACATCTTCTCTTAAATTCTGTTTTGTAGCAACTTTATTAAATTTTTTGTGGTGGAGTTGGTACAGCCTCACAAATAAGGTTAAAAAAAACCTGTGCAGGACTTAGTACAGCACTGAAGCTCAATGGTGACTTAACAGTTGAACAGTTATCAGCTTCTGCATCACTGTTTTCAGAAGATGAAGTTATTACACACTAGTTTATTTAAAGGGCATATATAAGAAGCTTGTTTCATCCCAAGACGATCCCTTTTCATACATGTCTTAAAGGACATTCAGCTCTTATCAAATGTATGCATTCTATTGCACGCAATAGCTGAAATCTCTCATTGCATGTATATATTCCTTATTTTCTTCCACTATATGATGTTGGTTGGAGGGTCTAACTTCCGAGTATGGGCTAATCTGAATTTTATTGGCAAAAGTACATGTGTAAGAAACTCGCCCCTTAATGTTGTAAGTAGATGCTATCATTGCCCACATCACATAACAGGACTACAGGATGTAGTAGAAGATAATACTTGTAATTGGTTTAATGTGAGACAGTACCTCCCTCCAATAGGTCTGTACGTAATACATGACCACCACATATGCATTAGAGAGCATGCTACCACATCCCTTTCAACACAAATCTGAGCCGCCAAACATAGCAGTCAATCTTGTAGGGGTTAAATACCACCTTGTAATGTTCTTACATGAGTTTCCTTTATGTGGAAAGAAGAAGAAGAATTTTTCTTCTCTCAACCATATATTAAACCATGCCTGAATATTTAGATATTTTTCCCTGTTGCATATACAGTATTTTGTTGTTGTTGTTTTAATGAGTCACATACTGCTAATCGGTGTATCGAGGTTAGATATTCTTTTTTTATTTGGCAGCTATAGAAGAGGTTCTCCACTCGAGTTTTTTTCTTTGCCCCCTTCTTAATTCTTTCTTGAGCTTATCTGCTGCATCAACTAGGCGAAGCAAAAATTCAGATTAAAAGGTTATGCAAAGCCATTTTTACTTGCTGGTTTTCCATTAGAAAATAAATCTTGCAAAAACGGCAGATTGAGTGATCACTGCAACTAAAGCCACATCTTCTGTACCATGTTGAAAAATCAGGGTTAAAAGGTATTTGAAACATTGGGGATGGAAATGTTGTCATACCCCTTTTCTAACGAAAAATTCCAATAACTCTGGTACTATTGCCATAGACAACTTTAGTCTACAATTTGAAAATCTGTATCTCTGAGGCAATTATAGGAGAAAATGCAACAGAGTTGTCAGGTAATCCTACTTTAAAAGCAAGTAGGGTTTCATGCTTTGGGGATAATCAGGGCCACTGTAAGCACTCAATGCTACAGTATGTGCCACACATGCCACATAATCCACAATTCTATTAATAATTTACAGATTTTAACAAAAGAATAGTTTTCAGCTCGGGCTGATCAAAAGTATTAAAAACGCTGCCACGTGTTGTTGCACAGTGGCAGGCCCTTAACAGCACAGTGGCAGGTCATGTCTCAGTAGCCGATTGCTGTATTGAAGTGTTAAAATTATATTAACTAGGTGAAACCTTTGCCTAGACAGAATAAACATGTATAAAAATTACAATAGTGATGTAATACAGCTACAAAATGTGCTGCATTACGCTGCATATTGTGCCTTTTCAGGCTGCATATTCTAGTTAACCCCAATGCATAATTTTGCCCCCGCATCATAATTCCAGTGGTTCTGGTGATAGTTTCAATCAAGTACCAGGTGCATGTGTGCCACACAGATATAAAATTCTACATTAGGAAAACCTAAACCGTTATCAAGTGAGAGCTTTAAGTGTGAAAATAGACATCCTTGGATTGTGATCATTCCCAAAAAATTGTTTATTAGTATGTATTGTTTGTGTGTTATAACTAAAGAGGAATGGTCTTATCTAGATACAGCAGGTTTTTATACTCTTGATTCTAGATAGCCATGAGATTTCAAGCTTGATTCATCTATATAAATACATATACATGGATTCTTATGAATACTTCTAACCACAGATTTTGCATTTTATGAATCTTCCCAGGTGCCAGACTGGAACCTTTGCAATAGCTACTGCACCAACATTTGTCTCCGTCACAGCTCTGTCCTGCCTCCTGACATGATAACATGGATCTAAATATATGCACTACCACTGCCTCAGCAGCCTATGCCGCTGGCATGTTTGATTATTAGATATTGCACGTTTTCCACTAGATTTTTTGTAGACATCCAAGCATCATTGATGGATATTCCCTTCAAATGGGTCAGACATTTTGTTGAGAAAGTTGATGCAACCTTTGAGGACTTAAAAAAAACAAAAACTAGGGAACTTTTGCCTGCTACAGAGTTTTTATACCCACCCTGCCAGTTCTACGTGCAGTACTGGAAGTTCTGAGGTTACTCTCAAAGGCTCGCTTTTTTCTAGAACAGCCTTGGCAGCCCACCCAGCAGCCAGCACATACTTTTTGTGGCACTACGGGCAAAGACCATGCCAAAGGGGAGAACAAATGATAAGCAAAGGGTCATCCCTGAAAAAAACCCACCTGGAACCAGGAGAATAGACATATACTAAGCAATGGTTCCTAGTTGGGTGGGGGTCGGGGGTGTCATTCACATGTTACTCATTGTTTAAAAGAAAGAATTGCTCAACAACACATAATGACAGTTGTCACGACTATTGTCATTATGTATCTTTGATAAATTCCCTTTTATAAACAATGGGTAAAATGTGAAAGGTGAGGTTAGCACCAACACCAATTCTCTGCCTACTCTTCTCCAGGTAACACTTTCAAAACCCCTTTACTTTGCTTTTTAGTGGGTCCTGGTCCTTTAGGGATGGAATCCAATGTTGCCTATTCTACTGGCACTCTTGTAACTTCTCACCTATGGGTCCTCAGATTATCCAAGTTGGTTATGCTCCTCCTTTTCTGGACATCCTCTTCGCTCCTGTTTCCACTCAGACGGTGGATCACACCAGAATCCTCTCAAAGGAGGTGGTGATATTACTTTCCACGAAAATAGTCAAGAGTGTTCTAGGGTCAGAACATGCATTGGGTTAATATGGTGCTTCCAGGTTCCCAAGAGAAACGGGGGCTTGAGACGTATTCCTACTCTCAGGTTACTGAACTCATTCTTCAAGAAGGAGAAGATCAAGATGATGACCCTGACACAAGTTCTGCTGGCCTTGGGCAACGAGAATTGGATGAAGTCCCTAGATCTGCAGCACACGTACTGTCATGGACCAGTTCTGCAATCCCATAGGAAGTATCTTTGTTTAGTAGTGTTAGCTGCTCGCTTCCTGGTCACCTTTTTCTTGCCTTTAAACCTTGCATCAGCCTCTCTGGTCTTTATGATGGTCATGGCAGAGGTTTCTGCCCAATTGGCGGATCGGGAATTCACTTATTCCCATAATACTGGCTGTGCCGGACCACCTGCAAAAATGATGATGTTGCTGCTGTGCAGCTTGGGGTTTTCCATCGACTAGTTCAAATCTCCTCTTTGTCCTTGGTAGACACTGACATTAATCAGAGCAATCTTGGACACAGTCACCTTGAAGGTCTGTCCTCCTCTGCACTGAGCCAGGAACATTCAGGCTAGGAACCCCATAATTTTGTTCCATACGAAAGCTACTGTTCCAGCTTGACAGTCCTAAAGTTATTTGGCCTTTTGACGTCATACATCATCCTGGTGCCTCATGCTAGTTGGCATTAGTATGCCCTTCAGCGGAATTAGCTTCTACAGTGGACCCAGCACTGGCGGCTTTTTTCAAACGGGACCCATGTCCGAGGTGGCTCAGGAATTCCAGTGGTGGATGCCAGTACAATCTGCAGCATATCTTTCTCGTTGCCCCTTCCGAAGATCAGTTGTGATCGACGCTTCATCTCTCCATTGGTGAGGTTACCATCACAATGTGGAGCTTGGAGGCCTTTGGCCTCTTGTAGACCTGTGCAGTCATATCATTCTTCGGGAGTGTGTGCCTTCCGACTGACTCTTAAGGTCTTTCTGCCTTCCCTCGCGGGTAAGATGATTCAGGTTCTAACAGACGATAAGATCACTGTGGTATGTCAACAAGCAAGGTGCCGTGGGGACAGATGCTCTGTCTGGAGGCATTGAGGCTATAGCACTCAGTCCGTAACTTCTTGTGATCCTCTGAAGACCAGTCATCCTGGAGTCTCCCTGAAAGTCACAGCAGATTAACTCAGTAGGCCTTATTTTGCTGATCACTAGTGGCATCTGCACCTGGAGATGTTAGGGGACATCTGCATTTAGTGGGTTGCACAGTTGGTAGACCTTTCTGCCAGATCCTGAAACGCTCCATGCCTAGCGTTTTGTGCTCTTCAGTCCCCCTTTTGGGGATTTCAAAGGGACACATTCTGCCTTCAGTGTGACTTCTATTTGTGTTTTCACCTCTGATTGTGTGGATGATGAAGAAAAGTCCAATGGGAAAGTGCCTAGCGCATTCTGATAGTGCTTGATTGGGCCTGTATTGTCTGGTACTCTTTAGTCCTGACCCTGAGAATAGTGCATGATGTTAACGCAATCAGCTGAGAGGTTTAACTCAAATGTTAGAAGTGGTGATTGTTATTCTGGGTACCTTCCACTAAGTCTAAAAATTCAGCCCATTGTGCTAAGATTGTCTCCAGCTGAGAGGAGAAGCTGGTTGAGTTATTTCATGGGAAAATGTTTACTATTTTTGGCCCAGCAAGGCTTTTCTGTGAGAATTGTTCAATGGTGCAGTCTTTTTGACATTTCTTTGGTTGCTTTATTAGGGCTTACTCAAGTCATCAGTTGTTACTTGGGTACGTTTCTAAGCTGATTAGCTGGGATGTATTTGAACCTGCTGAAATAATACATGATCAACATCCATGAAATTGTCACTATAATTGGATGTGACTTTAGGGGCATATGTACATGGGGCTAGCGCCGCCTTAGCGGCACTTTTCTGACGGTTTTGCGGCGATATTTTCATCGCCATATGTACAAGCTGTCGCTAACCTCTGTTAGCGGCAGTTTTCCGGCAAAAACGTCCATTCTAAAGATCGCCACTTCTGTTAACGATAATGACATGCAAGGGAGGCTTTCCCGTGTAAAAACGGCCGCTAACCCCACTTCGCAATATTTACAAGGGGATTCCTGAACTTTGGAGGACCAAAAAAACTGCCTCTAACTGCAGTTAGAGGCAGTTTTTTAAGACCAGAAAGTAGCTGGTCTTAAAAATGGAGATAACACTTGGGGCCTCATTCCAGCAGGTTTTGGTGCTGGACAGCGCTGCCCGGCGACAAAACTACAGGGCAGGAATGCGCACCATCAATAAGATAGTGCGCATTCCTGGGCCTCAGTCATGAAAAGTGTTGCAGCGCTGCGACAAGACAGCGTTGCAACACTTTTCACTACGCCCTTCTTGCGACACCATGGATGCGCAGTTCACTGGACTTCGCTCCATGACGCAAGTAATGACAGATACATCTGGAATCCTGACGTATCTGTCTGCGCTAAAGTCACGCATTGCTGCAGTCGTGTCACAAGCATGATGCAACTCCAGCAATGCATGGGGCCAGCCTATACCTGTGGCACTGCGTCACCCTTACGCCTGCCATCAGGCAGGCGTAAGGTACTGACGCAGTGCCGTCCTACAATTGTCACAGTGAAATCTGAGGGATTTCACTGTGCCACTCCTATGAGGCCTTGTCGCGTGGGAACGCACACCCTGGGTACATCATACCTGATGCAGGTATGATGTGGCACAGGGCTTCACAAGGTCACGCATATGCCTACATGCGCCACTTTGCAAATACGGCGCAACGTGGTGCTAGTTTTGCCTGGTCCATTCTTGAGGGGTGCCAGGGTGTCGGTGCAGTTAGAGATCCATCGGTGGCGGTTGTGCTCTGTGGTGTCATAGTCTGTAAGCGTTGGCGGAGTTGTGGTGCTGAGGGAGTTGACGAGATGTTCTTCGGTGGCCTTGATCCAGCTGCGAGGGGGGGGCGATGATGGGGATGATGTATGGTGGGCCTGGTGAAGACGTGATGTATACAATGATGGTCTGTCCAGGAGAGTCCGGTGGTGTGGCTGTAGTTGAAGTTGCCGCTGGCGGAGGCGACGTTCTCGACCGTGTGTCCTACTATGTGGCTTGCTGCAGTGACTAGCTGCTTGAGTCTGATGTTGGGGAGCTTCCCCAGGAGGGGCTGGTGTTTTGGTCACTGGGGTTGTCCAGGTGGAACTTAAGTTCGCCGAGTAGGATGTCGTCGGTGGATGGGAGAGCCTGGTGTGCAATGATGTCTACAATGGTATCGGAGAATGGGTGTCCATGGCCCGGGGGGCCTGCAGATGAGGGTGCCGCAGAGGATGGGGTTGGGGTTGGTCCGGATCTGGAAGTTGAGGTGTTCCATGGTCACCGTTGGGTCATTAGCGTGCGTGGTCAGTCGGAGTGTGCTTCTGTAGGTGATGGCAATGCCTCCTCCTGGACGGTCCGTGTGGTCCTTGCGGGTGATTTAGTAGCCGTCAGTGATGGCGATGTCCAGTCCGGAGCAGATGTTGTTCCCTGCAGGCGATGTGGCGTCCAGGGTTGATGGCGAGGAGGGTGCTGGCGCCGTAGTGGTGGAGTGACCGAGAGGAAGGTTCCTTGGTGCTGAGCGTGGTCCAGGGGCAGACGGACGCAGATGGGCTTGCCTACTGCTTGCCTTTGGCACGGGAGACGTCCTATACAACGTAGGCATTACATCGTAATGCCTTTACAACGCACCTCCAACAAAGCAGGTGCCTTTACATCGCATTCCATTACAGCGCATTGTGAGGTCAGTAATGGGGTATTTTTAAGTTTTAGGGTGGGTATGGGTTTTGGGTGTCGGAGATGAAATTTGGGGTGTCTCATGGGGTAAAATTTGAAATTTGGGGTGTTTTGGGGTCAATCATGAAAATGCGGGTGAGCATTTGGGTCAAAAATGAAAATTGGGGTTTGCATTTGGGTCAAATATGATTTTTTAGGGTGTGTTTTGGGGGCTCAAAGATGAATTTTAGGGTTCAGGGTTGGCTTTGTGGTGCAAGGGTTAGTTTTAGGGTTGCACTCACTGCAGTGGGAATAGTAATATTTACATCTCCGCTATCCAACACCTTCCCTTCTGTTGCAATATGCCTAGTATTAGTATGCATTGTAATGGAATGCGATGTAATGGTAGGCGTCGTAACTTCATATATACCTTTGGCTCACCAGTGGTACGCCCGCTGCGCATGGCCGCTCAGCGGCTGCCATTGAGAAGTGCTGTGGGGGGGGACTGGACAGCAGGGAGGTGGGAAACGCCGGAAAGGACACTGGATGGGGCGGGAACGCGGAGGTGTGTGTGTGTGTGTGAGAGGGTGTTGTAAATATTTAAATGAGAAATCTTACCTCGAGGCCGGGTCCCGTGTCTTCGTTGCTCCTGCTCTCCTGAGTCTGCTTCCAGGAACAGGAAGTAGGCAGCCAGGCTCCCTCCCCTAAGCCAATCACAACGCTGAAATGCAGCGTTGGGATTGGTCATTGGCGCCGGGACAAGGCGTTCAGCCAGGGGCTGGAGGGGTGGGCATGTTCTTCATGCAGGCTGTAATGCAGCCTGCATAGCGAACAGGACAGTGCGCATGACTGCTTTGGGCGGCCTGAGTGGGCCGACCAAACAGTCTTTGCGCACTTGAGTGGGCATGCCAATCCGCCCCTGCCCTTTTCCATGAGAGGAGCAGCCCTACCCACCCTCCCGCCCGCAAAGGAAACATAGCACGATTACATCCTGAAGTTATCATCATGTGATGATTTTTCCTCTTCTTGCACTGCTTGAAAGCAGTGGGGCGACGCTCTTCCGCCATATCGGATGAGCCGCCACTGGGGGTGTGTCATCTACAGGTGCTAGGCCTGTGCGACTCGACCCCCGGGCCTCTTCCGCTACACGTCCCACTTTCTCCTTACCTGGACATTGACACCGTGGCGCAATCTGCTGCACTCTCTCGAAATCTGTGAATCAGCCAGCAGGAGCCTCAGCCAAGTGGGTTTTCACAAGCCTGTGCACAGCAGTCGCCGACAAGTCCGCTGGCGAACCTCCCGATGCAGTTGATGCAACGGGGCCCTCTTAGGCGTGAAGTTGCAGCGCTCCCACCAAACAAGTTCGGCGCAGCTCAGGGGCCCTCACCCTCCACAGCATCTGGCCAGCGCAACATCATCCGGCCTGTGATGCAGAGAGGTGCCGCCCACTGTTGGTAATCCCCTCCGTGCACCCCGGTGTAGTGGTGGATCGTAGTATGCGATGCAGACCTCCCTACGTTGGTGCGCAGGAGCGCCTCTAACATTCACAGCTCCAAGGGGCTCAAGGAGGTCTTCTCACACAGGTCAGCAATGTGTCTCCATGCGACCTGCCAGACTTCACCACCAGATACGGCCGATCACTGCGCCTCAATGTCTACCGCCACGGCTCATCGACTCCACAGCTCCTCCGCATCCCACTCCAGGCTCCAGACCCAGGTCCAGCGAGGCATCCAGGCTCCAGACGCAGGTCCAATGAGGCATCCAGGCTCCAGACGCAGGTCCAGCGACGCATCCAGGCACCAGACGCAGGTCCAGCGACTCATCCAGGCGCAGGTCCAGTGAGGCATCCAGGGGCAGGTCCAGTGAGGCATCCAGGCTGCAGACGCAGGTCCAGCAACGCATCCAGGCTGCAGACGCAGGTCCAGCGAGGCATCCAGGCGCAGGTCCTGCGAGGCATCCAGGCTCCAGGCGCAGGTCCTGTGAGGCATCCAGGCTCTCATCCTGGTCATCCAGGATGTTGGGTGGCTTGAGGGGGTTGTTGATGTGTGCTGCACTTGGCCCTGGCTGCTCCGTTCTGCATTACATTGTTTTTTTTGCCTATTTTGTATTGGAGGTCGACTGATAGGCTATTTTTTCCCAATAGAGGCAAAAAAACTCACGTTGGGCTGACTAATTTGCGTTTTTTTGCCGCTAATGGGCCTTTTCGTTGGTTTTCGCCCGCTAACGCCGGAATTCCTATCGCCATCACGCTAATGTTAGCGGCAGTTTTCACCGCTGATCCCTGAAGCTATTGCCATGTAGCGACGTCTTGTACATACGTTGCTAACAAGGCAATAGTTTTCAGCGGTACACAGCGGTAAGAAAACTGCCTCTAACTAGCGTTAGCGGTAGTTTTCGCCAGTCCTTGTACATATGGCCCATAATGTCTTGACATAATAAAGACTATGCATAATTAAGCTGGGTTCACTATTAATTGTTGATATGAGGTCTGGTCAGGGAAGCACACATTAATAAGTTTTTGGTTCTCCTGTTACAGTTTAACTTAGTATGAGTTACATTGTGACACAGATGAAAAAATAGAAAACAAATCTCAATTTTTGACTGCATTGTGTTTCACTTACACGCCTTATGGATATTGTATTTTTACTTGTAAATTGTGTGTCACAGTGTGATAAAAAATGGGAATGTGGAATCAGTCTCTACATTTGTGTGATAGCCACAGTTGAACAGTTGCAGTTTTTTACACCGACATGAACTTGCATAACCTGAAACCTTGACAATGATATTGTAAAAAAAGAAGTTAAAGTGACGTAGGTAGGTATTGAAATGAGATAAGAACTAATGTTTAAAAAATGAAAAACCCTGAAATACGCCATTCCTAGTTTAATGAACTAACTATAACATGTCCCCCATCATGCTCTGCTTACGACCTCATATATTACATTACACATCACTCACGACATGTTAAATGACATCATTGATTACATCTCTAATGACCTCATCCATATTACTGCTATTCACATGACCTCATAACCCTTTACATCATTTTAAAAAAGAAAGCAGTTAGTAAAATGCTTACAGCCATACAGCATGAAATTACTGTGTACACATCTGGTAAATAGAATGGAAATACTGTAAGCCTTGGTTGCAAGTGCGCTTGTGCACTCTGAGGGCATATGCGCCATAATTCAACGTATATGTTGCAGAACCTGTCCCAGAGAATCGCAGTCTTCAGGGGCATCAGTATTGGTATGGAAAGCTAGGTCAGTGGCAACATTTGCCAAATTGTGTACTGGCTGTTTTGACGTTGCCCGTTTTAAGTGCCAATATTTAGAAGGCCTTTTCACTGATAAAAGTTTACATGGGAAGGAAAGAGCGAGCGCACATGACCAAAGACTTACTGAAGAAGTGCTGTATGGTGTACTACAATAAGCTTGATTTGTAAAAATGTATTTGGACTTCATATACGCTGCCCGTACACGGCCTATATACCATGCACTATCAGTGCAGAAAGCAAGCATGGATAAAAGCAAAACATTCCATAAACACCAGAAAAACACTTTCACTTGTTTTTAATGGCTCAAAAATGTGTAACCACTGATAACCAGTTTTTTAAGGTATTGAAATCCTTGGAAAACACTTACTTCCCCCCCCCACCCAGAATTTACCAAAAATAGAAACTGAAAACAGGAAAGCCTTCTGATGATGAAGGTTTTTACTCCCACTGCTGGCAAGAAGTCTGCGATCCCATTCCCGCAATACAAATTATAACACACCAAATCAAGGTTTTCTTAGTAGTCTCACAACTAAAGACTTTGCTGATTGTTTCCATTCAGAAAGCCATGTTGTACTTCATGTGCCTGTCGTCTTGCTGCATGCTGCGTCTAGCCGACTGCTCCACTGAGACCTCAAACATGGTGTCAACCTTCATCAACTCTGCTCACCACAACTAACTACTATTCTCATCTTCCTTGTTCATTCAGCTGTATTGGATAAATTCAGCTGCTCAGTCCCGGTCAACTCAGTCTCCTCCCTTGGTATTGCAGGAAGTTCTCTAGAGTACCCCCCCCCCCCCAGCCCTTGATGCTTGCTCTTCTTAGACTCCTATAGCACTGATCAGTTCAGGTCCAGTCCCTGTTGAGGTGGGCATCTAAAGCACCATATCTGATCCCCTCTTATTCTCTCTCTGCATTTCATCAATGATAGTTCTCTCCTCCTTTGGCTTCTGTTGTCACATATACGCTGATGAAACACAGTTCTCTTTTGCTTCCCTCAACTGCAAACCGAAATCTTTAACTTTCTTGAAGGCATTTGTTCCTGTCGCCGCCCCCCCCCCCCTGTAAGGCAGCAAGGACTCGATTCACAAACTGAATTTTGTGGTGCTTAAAGTAGCAATACAACAGTACTACTCGCATACTACAAAATGCAGTTCACAAAGCTACAGCCGTAGACCTCTGCACTGCCTATCTTTTCTGTGCGTAGATAATCACCACAGTGGCAGAGATCTCTGCGTGCCTAGCTACAAGGATTAGTGATAAATGTGTTAGGGAAAATGGGTATAATTGCTACGAAATGGGGAGGGTTTGGGACAAAATTACGAACGGGCTTGGACAGGACATGCTAATCTAAAACACACCCACAAAAAAGGAAGACCACTACAATTCACAAAATGCACTTCTAAAATTACTACAGCCTTAAAGGAGTCAAATTAAGCTCAGATGTACTCCAGCCCATCCTTGGTGTAAGTCAAGCACGAGATATAGCCAGCCGCTGTTACACTACCCTGGAAAACAGTGGAGTCTGGGAATTAAAATAACACTCCATATCAACTAATGTTAAATTAACTAAATTATTTTGACATTTAGAATTTTCTATATTTACTTTATGTAAGTAAAAAACGAATCATATGTATTAGGTTCTTTATTAATATATTTTAAAACGGTAAATTAAAATGTTTAAACAAAATGTAAAGGTTTTTAATTCATTTAAATATATAACTTATAAGCCACAGGCCCGATACGATACCAGGTGATCTTTTGAGACATAAGGCAGTATAGGTACCTTATGTAAATTTGCTCTGAAATGCTGTAGCAGCAGGTGCACCAATACCTGACGCATGGAGAGGGGCTGAAATAGTTCCTATTTTTAAGAAGGGCAATCGACAAGATCCGGCTAATTACAGGCCAATTAGCTTAATAGATACCTTGCAAAAGGTTTTCGCAAAACAGGTTCTAATAAAGCTTAATAATTGGAGAAGAAAATAACATCCTGAGTCAGTACCAAGCGGGCTTTAGAGTAAGAACGTGCACAATCAACCAGGTTTTTAGGCTGCTATGCATAGTGTGGAAGTAAACCAAACTAAAGAGAGGACATTTGTATATGGCGTTTATAGATCTGAAGGCCGCTTTTGACCTTATCCCCAGGGACTCTCTTTGGAATTCTTTAAAAACCCAGGAAGTGCCTGAAGATCTTCCGGTGCAGATAGTACGGCTACACAAAGACAACCATGCAAGAGTCAGATGGGGATCTAGGGGTGAACTTATGGAAGCAATCCCAATAAAATGGGGAGTAAGGCAGGGATGCGTATTGGCACGTACCCTCTTTTCGCTATACGTAAACTACGTTGTGCAACATCTTCGGGATTGTAAACACGACTCCCCAAATCTAGAAGGGGTGCCAATACTGTTGCAGGGATTCTGCACAAACACAGAACTATGCGCAGAATTATAGGACCTTGGTGTATAGGGACTGGGTCATCCTACCACCTTAGTACCTACGGGCCCAGGACCGACTAGCTATAGTGTCTCACTTGCTCTCCTACTCACTCACAGAGAAACAAATGATTAGATACCCCAGAACACTACACTCCCAGATCTCTCAGGAATCGCCTCAAGAGACACCTTTTCGCTCTCACTCTTGTACTTGTCCACAATAAAATCTGACAGAGACACGAAATAGTTTAAAATATTTATTTCAACTAACGTGTCCTTCCATGCAGTATACGTGCCACAACAAGCTGGAAAATGCTTAGTACAAATACAGTCCGCATAGCAGCTAGTCCATATATCATGAAGGGAGATGTCATAATGGAAAGACAATAGAGCCTACCTCCCTCCACTTGCTAAGAAGCAGTATTATTATATATTAGAGGATCTCTGGGCTTTGTCAGCAGACCCCATACCTTAGCCTATAGATGGTAGATCTACATCATAGGTGCTGTCTCGCTCCTCTCCCCGGAAAGGTCCCTCTCCAAGTGTGTGCTACCTATTCGTGTATTCTAATAAAACCAAAGTACGTTTGTCCAAACAACAGCTGCATCGGTATGTTTTGTGTAAGGGCTAAGGGCTGGCCAGAACAAAATAACAAGGGGCATTGTTGTTCGACCTTTCACATAATGTTCAGTCAAAATCCCAGGAACATACAGAGGGTGAACACAGCGATGAGTTCACATGTGAAAACAGCCATAGAAATTATTGCAAGAAATAAAGACGTGTAGTAACGTGCGCAAAGCAGCAGGCAGGCTGCAGCGTGCTCATGCTAACTTAGTGAAGACGACAATGTCCCTATGGGCCACGTGACAATACCTGCATTACTCTTAGCTGATGACACGATCTTAATATCGCAGACACCTAAGGAATTGCAAAAGGTACTAGATTGTTTCAGCAAATTTTGTACCATAAAAGGCCTTAAAATCAATTCAACTAAGACTAAATATATGGCTATAAAACCACAGAAGTCTTTTAAGAAAAGCATCACTGTTCAAAAACAGAAATTAGAGTATGTGGCCAATTTTAACTATCTTGGCATTATATTAGACACCAAATTGTCCTGGAAACCACACGTACATAAATGCAAAGCAGTCTTGCTGCAAAACTCCATGTCAATTGTGAAAAAGAAACAGGCAAGTACATCAAAACCAGTGTTGCCAGCCCTGGAAGTTTACAAGTATAGGGCACAATCCGCAACCCTCTATGGTGCAGAACTTTGGGGTGGGGGGTGAACAATTTGAGCATGCTTACAACAGAGGAAAATAAATTCATAAGGATGTTACTTCACCTACCAAGTACGGGCATCTATGATTCAAATAAATCAAGATACTAATATTAGGCGAATAGATCACTAAGCCATATTAAGAACTCTGTTATTCTGAGTTCGTTTGTGGGTCACGCAAGAACTCAAGTTACAAGGAGGGATTAATTGAAATATTGAGTCTTGACCACCGTACAACACTCCCTTGGATTCAACATGTGCGTTGCTGGTTTTACAAAGTAGGCTTAAGCTGTTTTTGGGATGCTCCTTATTTGTTAACAATCCACTCAAAAAAGGTCCTGAAAAGTACTTATTGGAAGCATATACAAAATAGCGTCCATCTTTGCCCTAAAATAGGAATGTTGACATCACAGTTCCTATGTATTAAACCATTCTCGGTCTTTGAACCATACCTGGACGAAGTGCAAACCTCAATTAGCTAAGTCATTGTATATGAAGTTCCGCTTCGATGTCCTCCAGATCAAATGTAATACATCCAAATGGTTATGTAGTACTGTTGGTACTAGGGAGGTTTACTGTAAACTATGCTCATTAAATGCTGCAGAAAAAGTTTCCCATATGCTATTTTTCTGCCCACCATATGCTACATCGAGGAAAAATTGGATTAAATCTATCTATCGTGATATGGGAACCAGAAAATATCTAGATGCATTAAGAATCTTAAAGACAGATACGTCCCAGCCAATTGTTTTCAGTCTTAGCAGAAATCTATTTGCTGTGAACTTAGTACGCAAGGGGAAGGGCTTGAAATTTTAGCCAATAGTTGATTAATTTTACCACCAATCTTTTAATTCTGTACTGTTTATATTTATGTATGATGAGCTAAAAATGTATCTAGCTGCTATTTATTGTTGTATTATGGTGTATAGTATTTTCATTGTTTGTATGCTTTTTATGGTTTTAAACCGAAATAAAGGCTATCTTATCTATCTATAACTTATAAATAATTTTAATAAATGTTCAATAAACATAAATATTACTGAGGGTATTTTTTTCAATTGTTTAATAGTAATATTTATAAATATATTTAAATTAGCACATTTAATTTGACGTTATTGTGCTGTGCAATTTTATGATTTCCAGGTTAAATATTTGAAATTATATTCCATTAATATTATGTGTTCAAATATCTTAACATATTTTTTCTTATTTTTAATATTACATTTTATTACATTTCCCTATAGTGTCTCAGGGCGAGCACTCCACCAACAGCCAAATGTATTACTAGTTATTTAAAACTTGTAAATTACACCTAGTTGTAAATGCCCACCCTGAAATGGCTAATAGAGCAGTGGAGCGATACACCTAGGTGTAGGAGTAAATATACTTGTGAGCAAATATAATATGTATATTTAACTTTATGAATTGGGCCCAAAGTATAGGACTTTCTGGTGAATGTAGCTATATAATCTTTGTAAACAGCCATGCTTGATTGTCCCACAGCATTTTCCTCAGTAGCCAAATGTTCAAAAAACTATTGTGACAGAAAAGGTACGTTGTAATAGATTCTTTCCGATGCTACTTCATGGAATCAGTGCAAAGTTTGTCCTTCGAAGGCTTCTAGGGCAAATTTGTATGATTGGGCATGGTTCGTTTTGTATTTGAAATGGATGCAGCATTTGTTTTACTACAATGCATTCTTAGTGCAGCACTATTGATGTGGCATACACTTTTTAATGTAAACATATTTGAGATCTAATTTAATTTGTTTTGTTGCCAGTGATGATTTATTGGAAGACTCGGACAGTGAGGAACATTCGGATTCTGTCACAGGTGAGTGAAAATTCCAGGAAATATTTAATGACCGTAACAAACAATTGAGCTGCTGATAACAGCCTTAAAGAAAAAAAGTTGAATATTGCAGATTTTCCTTTAAATGGAAAACCTCATCCTTAATTTTAAGCTTTCAGAGCAATCTTGAGTCTAAAACATGATCTTTATTGTATTTATGCCAAATGTCACCACAAGGCTTAGCCACCGTAGTTTCTTTTTTTAAATAATGGTGGTTATCAAGCACTTAAATAGAAACTGATGAAATTAGGTGATAGACTTGGGCCTAGAATGAGCTGCAAGCATGGTGCAGCGGAAAGCGCATATATATTTGCTTTCTGTTGCACCATGCCTGCTGCTCATTCTAGGCCCAAGTCAATATATATTCACAACTCACTCCATGTGTTTAATATTTAAGTAACATGCATTCATAATTTTGTAAAGAGTACCTTCTAGGCAGTTATGTCAGTGAAAAAGATTTGAGTCCTATCGATAAATGGAAGCTCCTGTACATTATTATACAAAAATCAAAACAAATGAGTAAATGTGGAGCAAGCTGAGCTGCAGGCAAGTGCAGGAGCATTGGAGAGAAGGAGGCAGAGCAGTAAAACCTTCAATACCATTTACAGACACTACGTGCACGCTCAATGTGCATCACAAAAACATTCAGAAACATTTCCTTCCATTCTACATGGTGATTTGTAACTTCAGGCCATAGCTACCCCAGAGGCCCTGTTCCAAATGAATGAGTGAAACATTGGTGTGGCCTGTCTGGAAAGATGTTTATGATATTGTAAGGGTAATTTTAGGTAACATAAATTATCTTTAGGCAACATGACCAATATTCACATGTCCACTCTCCCCATCAGAGAAGTTTTCCATGGGAGAGGTCCCACTTCAACATGTCCAGCAGTGGGGGGTCACATTGGCCAACCAGAACTGCACTTCAGACCTAGCAACGAACATCCCAAGGTAACAGAAACCTTCTGCCTCTATTGATGAGGTGTGCTGTGCTATCCATTCCCTTACCTCGCAAGCCCCATTGAGAACACCACACGTGGCCTATTTGGCTCAAAGCCTGGAATAAATTGATGCTATTGAGGATCTGTTCTGCTTGTGGTCTAGAATGATTTGAGTAACGCTAGAACAAAGGTTTACTGCATCGCGAGAGATCCAATCTTTCACTCCCTTTTTCCACTGAAAACCTTAAATCCTCTTGCCTGAACAGATCCCTGCTAGTAGTGGCTGCACTGTGAGCACAAAAAAATTAGTGATGACAAATGTCTAGGACATGCACTCTGCGACATACTTGCTGCATGCCTCTGCTAGCCCTGAAGTGCTTTGAATTTACCCATTGATATACACATTTACCATAGGTTTGTCTCGTTGGGGCCATTGTAAGCAAAAAAGTACATACCCTGATTCATTTGGGATAGAAGAGTGAACAAGTAATATAAGAATAAGTTGTTAAAGGCTTTCTCAGTGTATGGACATCGTCACAAGGGATTTTTGAATACTGTCCACCAACTCTTGGGCAATAAACATTTGCTGTAGATTGTGGCGCGCTGAATGTACTGGCACAAAGCTAGTTTAGTCTTGATGCATGATGGTTTGAATTATTGTAAGCAGGCAGTTAGTTACTACTTTGGTAGGGATTTTCGATTTGATGTTAATGAGTGTTATCAGTTGACATGATTAGAATCTATAGGCAACAAGAACCGATTTTTGTGTACCACTGATGATTGTTTCACTAACTCACTTTATAGTACCTAGTGCAACTTTGATTGTATATTTCTGATGTATACTTCTTTTTTTATAAACAAATTTTATTGAGGTTTTATACATGGTACAGCATTGGCCCGAGGGCCTATACAACAATAGGATGCTGTTCATATTTCTCCGTGTACCAGTTAAGAATGAAATAGAAAAGAAAAAACAAACTGTAAACCAGTTTTAAACTGATCACAGATCAGACGCCCTAGCCCTCCCCGCACCCCCGATCATTGACGCATAATGTCTGACTAATTAATCATCACGGATTTAAGGTGTTAAGGAGACTACGGCTATTAGATTGCATTTCCTGTGCTATGAGGGATTCTGGGGACTCTACCTCTGGTCTGATGGATACTTCTAACTGCAGATTCCTCATCGTGTGAATAATCTCCAGCCATCAGACTGGATCTGGAAACTTTCAGAGCAGTTCTCCTGCACACCATTAGGTGGCGTCATGCACTATGGAAGTGATGAGCGGAGCTGCATATAAGCCCCACCCATGCTCACTGAAATCAATTACTTTCTTTCTGCACATTGAGGTGGATCTGCAGAGTCCCTGTGGTATTTGACCAGACTTTTCATCATCATTTATTCAGTGTGCAAGGGTGATGTCACCTTCTTAAACCACAGGGTTTACGCGATGCAGAGATTGATGCAAACAAATGTCTATGACAGAACCACTCAAAGGATGTTGGTGGTGCTTGGCATCGAACCACAACTTTAGGGCCTGTGGTGTCTTAAGTCCTGTTATACCTGAAAGGTATGTGGGGATGTAAGCCATTCTCTCCGTTGCCAAGCACAAGAATACTCCACGCCATGATCAGTCAAAGTCAAAAGTAAGATCCTGTTCCTGCATCAGGTCCTCAATGTGGTCAAAGTCTTCAGGGATGTCTCAAAAGAAAACTAAGAAATCCAAGCGGGAAACTGCCCCCTTCCACCACTCTTGAACTTCATAGAAGGTGCAGGGGCATCAGCATGCCTCCCGATCTCCATCGGAGCTAATTCAGTCTCTGGTTCTGATGCACCGTGATTTTCCAGGTCCATCAGAGATGTTTTTACATGTAGAAACTTTCAGGAAGGCTGTGCTGCGGATCTTCTGGACTTTACCTGCTCCCTTTGCCACGCTTTCAGGATCCAAGGAACCGCAAGGGCCTCTAGTCAGACTTGCACTGGCAGGTCCACCCCTGGCTTTGATGCTCACATCGACACCTTCCTCTGCTCCAGTACCACTTTCATGGACGCCGGTTTAGGATATACAGCCTATAGTGCATTCTAACTCTGCCATGCCCTCGACCGAAGTCAGGCCAGGTCCCAAATGGTGCGCAACCTTTGGCAATCCCAGTGATTCAGATACTTTGCCAAATGATAGGGCCCATACATCGCAAACTTTATTTGGCAGGGTTTCTGAAAACGACAACAATGATAGCTGGGATGATTATGTTCCTCAATTTGATGAGAACAACAGGTTTGGAAAGCTTCCGGATGCTAGTCAAGATGCCAGTGGGCTTGACACTTTGCCTGATACTGGTCTTGTGTCTCCCCCGTGCCCGGCAACAGAGGAAGGCACCTCTTTGCTGTTGTGATGTTATTGGCAGCTAAAGTATTAGAGCTACAGTTGCTGTCCATGAAAGTGAAAACCAATGATTTGATTGCAGTTTTGCAACCTGACCAGGCTCCCACAGAGCCACTCTTTGAATTCAACAAGGCACTTAATGACAGCCTTTTGGGCACCTAGGGCAAGTCCTGTTCAGGGCTGCCCATCAATAGACAGGTTGCCTGTCGCCATCGCCATTTGCCCTGTGCCTGATGGCCCTGCTTTCCTAAAACAGCATCCCACTCTGGAGTGTCTGGTGTTTTAAGTGTCCAAAAGCAGGTTTAGCCTGAATGCTTTTTCGCACCATTCCCACCAACCATTAGTCAAGTGAATAGAGACTTTTGGAAAAATATTTTTCCCCTCTACGAACATTGGTCAGAGCTAGCTGTTTCCTTGGCCATTAGTCCCATGTCCTTTGGGATATGGTGGCTTGGATTGTACCGGCTGTACTGAACAATACGCAGGCTATTCAGGACTGCTGCAATATGACAGCATTTTTGATGCGCTCAGGACTGGGCATGACTGTCAACAGCGTGTCAGGGACTCTATTGTGCCTCTCCGCTGCCATGCCTGGATGTGGTCCACAGGTTTCTCTTGGTACGTCCAGGCATATTTAAAGGACATGTGTTTTGACTGAACCCGCTTTTTGGGTATACGGCAGACTCAGCCTTGGAGTGCTTTAAAGAAAGCAGAGCCACGTCTCGTTCGTAGGCCTGTCTGCTCCTACAAGGCCATTCCACTAGCAGTTTCGACTTTTTTGTGACTATGGTAGAGGTTTACGGTCTCAATGCAAGACCCCTCCTCCAGCACACCAGAATTAGCAGCAGTTTTGTGACCTAGACCTTGGTTTCCAGAGGCCACCAGGGACCATGTGAAGCTCAGTTCCACGCCCCTCCAGCTGTTGCAACCCCAAGAATTACTTTAGTGTTACCTGCAGTTTATGGTGGCTCAGGAGCATTTTCAGTTCGCAGTGCTCTCATTTGGCTCACCAGTGCCGCTCTGGTGCTCTGGAAGGTGATAGTGGTGGTCTCAGCACATCTACAGAGGTGTGGATACCAGTCTTCTCCTTACCTTGACTCGCTGTTGAAAGCGTGCTCATCCCAGGCAGTCGTCCACCACCTCCAGACGACCACAAACCTCCTAACATCGTTGGGGTTCACTATCAACGAGCTGAAGTCTTACCTGACTCCTTCACAGACATTCCATTTCATCGGAGCCACTCTGGATACTGTATGGTTTCATGCCCGTCCCCTGGAACGGAAGGTCCAGGACATTAGGGCTATGATCCTGATGTTTTGCCCTCTGTTCTTTTTACCCTCTGTTTGGTTTGCAGTCTGGATGACTCTGAGACTGCTGGGATCGGTGGCCTCCTGCCTCCACGTGGGCTCTATAGTGAGATCTGAAATTCAAACGAGCACAACATCAGGGAAATTTTTCAGATTGTACCCAGATTTCAGAGGAGACTGCTAAACATCTGCAGTGGTGGCAACTGGACGACATTTGGGTGAGTGGTAGTCCCTTCTCCCTACCCTACCCATAGCTGATAGTAGTCACAGATGCATCATTACTCTGTTGGGGTCAGAGAACTCTGGTTCCCGGCGGATACTCAACTCCACATCAATTTGTTAGAGTTGAGGGTGAGTCGCTTGGTGCTGAAGACCTTCCTGCCCTTCATCAAAGGAAAGCTGGTGCAGGTGCTCACGGACAGCACTACTGCCATGTGGTACTGCAAAAAGCAAGCCAGAGTGGGCTCCTGGACCCTGTACCAGTAGGCTTGCACCTCTGGAAGGGGCTGGACGGGCAAGGTATTTCTTGGTTGGTGAACCACCTAGCAGGATCGTAAAACACCAGAGCGGATGAACTCTGCTGCAGACGCCTACCGGATCACGAATGACAGTTACTCCCAAAGGAGACAGAGATGAACCCTGGCTTGATATTTTCGCCAACACCAAGAACGTGCAATGTCAGCAATTCTGTGCGCTGGAGTTTCCAAGGCAGCTCTTGCTCAGTGTCCTTCCATCTGGAGTGGAGTTCAGGACTCATGTATGCATTCCCCCCCACTACCTCTTCTGGCCAGAGTTCCAAAAATCAGGAATGACAAGACCAAAGTCATTCTAGTGGCACTGAATTGGGCCAGAAGAGAGTGGTACCCGGAACTCGCGGGCATGAGCATCTGTCCTCCGATAAATCTGCCACTTTGGCAGGATCTTTAGTTGCAGCTGCTGGGCAGGGTGTTCCTCCTGGGTCTGTACGCTGAGTCTCGGGGCTGAATTTCAAAGCGGAAGTTGTTGACATCCTACCTGTATCCTAATGTTGAAGTCATCTTGGCGGCGAGGTGTCTGCCCACTAAATCAGTATATGCCAGCTGTTAGGACAAATTTGTGGATTTGGTGTGGCACCCAACAATTTAACCCTATACAGGGAAAGGTGTCTGAAGTTTTTGTTTGTTCTGTCCCTAGCCCGATAAGGACTTGCCTTGGGCATTGTTAAGGGCTACTCCTCAGTTCTTTTGGCCTTTCTGTGATTGTCAAAACAGCCTTTGTTATTGAAATCACTAATTGTGGTACGGCTTTTGAAAGGTTTGCACCATTTGTTTACACCGAAACCCTTTGTGATGCCCCAGTGGGTCTTGAACATGGGCCTCACATTGTTGATGTGCATCCAGTTTGAGCTGTTGCACAGTTGTCCCTTCAGACATCTGACCTTAAAGACCGTCTTTCTCATAACCATATTATTGGCTAGTCTTGTGAGTGAACTTAAAGATCCATGTGTAAATCCACTCCTCCTTCCCTGGTAATTCGATTTTCAAGGCCCAAGCTTCCTTTGTACCAAAAATGTTTTTTATCTCTTATGTCAGACGAGCCCTCACACTTCCGGCATTCTTTGCGCCACCTCATCTCTCTAAGGATAATGAGAGAGCCCATTATTTGAATCCTAAAAGAGCCTTAAGTTTCCATATTGATTGTACCAAGGGACAACGAGTGGGTGAGTAGCTCTTTGTAGGGTTTTCCCAAAGGAAAGAAGGGTACAGCAGTGCAAAAGCAGACCATCCCCCTGTGGATTGTTCTCCGCACTAAGATCTGCTACGCACTGGCGAAGAAGCAACCCCCAGATGGCTTACAGGCTCATTCCACCAGGGCCAAAGCTGCTACTATTGTGTTAGTACGCAGAGTACCTGTCCTGGACATCTGTCAGGCAGCCACATGGTCTTCAGTGCACACACATTCACAAAGCACTGTTGCCTTGACACTCGTGTCCAGCGAAGGGGACATTTTGCCTGCCTTGTCCTGCAGGGCTTTTAGGTCTTAGCCAGTCGTAGACCTACTACTAATCTTACAGAATAAAAATCCTGAGTGCAGTGAGCGCTGTTCACCTAGAACTAACCGTTCTAATACTTTTAGCATTCAATGCAACATAAACCAGTATAATCAATCAAAATACTAAATATTTTGTCTTTTAAACAAATTGTTATTCATTGATAAATCATATGAAACACATCATCTCATGTGATGTATAAAATGCTTAACAGAGGAAAAGAAACATGCAAAATACTGTTGTATTTTTACAGTCCAAGTAAAACTGTTTACATGAAATTACAATCTTTACAATGACAAGTAACTGCAATCTTAATACGATGCCCGATGCATTTCGGGACTCTGCAGTCCCTTCCTCAGGGGCGTGTTCTGTAATCAAAACAAATCTCGAATTATACATACATGATTATTGACCATAATTATGCTTGAAGAGAGTCCAATAGCCATACAAGTGAAAAACATGCTCACAAATTGATGCATGGTGTTAAATGAGCCCGTGTCAATCATTGAACAGAAGAGTGTGGCAGTTGCGCAAAAAATAATAAACAAAGTAAAGAAGTGAAAAAAGATATGAAAAAAAGGATAATCAGAAGAAGTAAAGACGAATTATCGTGGTGAGAGTCCTGTGTGGAGTTGTCAAGGTAGGAAGGGCTGTGGGGAGGTGTGGAGAGAGATCCCTAATCTACGCGTACGTCACCGCAAGGGTGGGAAAAAGGGTACTGAGAGACATGCATCATAAACAACGGCAGGAAAGCGTATCTGTATTAAGAAATGAATCTGTATCGCTTAATAAAAGGACAATGTTTATATCACTGTGGAATACTTGAAAAATGCAAATAATCATACCTCGAGATTGTAAATACAATCCTCAATGCGTAAAAAATAATGTAACTGCGAGGAAACCTTGTTTTCCTAAAGAAATAACAAACATGTACGAGTGAACACAATATCTTATAGGGGAATTTGTTATTGCGTATGAATTGAGATGAATACAACACTCACCCGAAGCCAGTAGAACGGTTCCAGGTATGTCAAGGCTGCTCAATCTCCGAACTGAGGAATAAAGGACATTCAAAACATGAGCATAATGGGAAAATACAGGAACCGGACTCAAAAAGATGAAAATCAGACCGTATCAGCGGAGGGTGGTGAATATCATATTCCTGGCAACCGTGCGAACTCGACCGATTAGCGTTCGGCGTAAATACGTGCAGAAACGTGAGATACGTAAAAAACGTGAAAAAAACAAAACAAACGGCGGATTGCGTCTTAATAAAACTAGAAGAAGAACTAAAAAGGAATGCTTACACGAATCGATTTGTAGATATAAAACCAAGCCAATGTAGATAGAGATTGTAATCATTAATAACCAGATTGACAATAGTGGTTAACACAAATAATGACAACATGATGATAAGGGGTATTGAGATTAAACAGACAAAATATCCTACGGCTATGGGCGTGGTGGATATGCGAAAAGATAATGAACCACTATAAAAGTGGTAAACTGGGATAGACCACTGGATGAGTGAATAAAGAAAATACTGTTGCGTCTACAGGAAGATAACAAATGTATGCAACCAGTGATAAATCTTGCGACTTATAGATGTAGTATCAAAAAGCTCCAATAGACAACTGGACAAAGCGCGATCAATAAGAAAGGATAGACACATGTTGACAAAGGTGTGAAAGAGAAGGGTGTCAAAAGAAAGGGTGTGTTAGGGCTCTGTTTGTGAGTCAACAATCACAAAATTTAAATTCAATAAGTACATAATATAACCAGTGTGATTTATAGAAAGCAGCTCATCTCTATTCTGTCGTTTACCCCTTTCGGGGCTAGAGTTTCCAGAAAATGTATCCAAAACACCTCACGTTGTAGTAATCTCTTGCTAGTGTCAACGCCCTCAAACTGCTCCACTACTTCAACGATTTGTGCTCTTAATTGGGTGATTGTATGTTTTGCTTCCTGCCAATGAACCGCTACACTGGAAATTTTGTTCCCAGTACGAATGGAACTTTAATGTTCTGTTAGTCAGAGTTTGAATTTCCGTTCAGTTTTGCCTACATAGGCCTTCCCACATGGGCATTTCAGACAATAAATAACATTAGTCGTATTACAATCTGAGGTGTCGTAGTTTAATGTTTTTGCCTGAAACAGGATGTGTGAGTGTATCTCCTACTATTATGTTATTGCAATGAATGCAATTGAAACACTTGACTGTGCCCTTATGGTTCTTGGTTACTGGGCGTATTTCAGAGGATGTCAGCAATTCTTGTAAACGTTAAAGCTAGGAGTGCTCCTCTACCTCTCATATTTACCAGTCGTAGACCTGCCATCTTGGGAGGTACTGCTCTTGTATGATGAGGAGAGGAGTCTGTGTTAAGCAGTTTCCATCAGAAGAACAAGTTACTTACCTTAGGTAATGATATTTCCGGTGGATACTCGAAGTGCAAATTCGTTACGAGCCCTCCCACCTGCCCATTCTGTGAACTGGACTCTCTTCCATTTACAAAGGTCCCAATCTAGAGATCTGCACAGTGGTCATACCAATTTGCAGAAGGGCAACTGCGTCTGAGGGCGCAAACACTGTAGAAATCATCTAACGTCGGTGCGCATGGGTGGTACTTATATGTGGCGCCGCTAGTCACTTCTGAAGCAGAGCCAGGTAGGTGCGGAGCCGCTTAGCGGCTCAGGAGAACTGTTCTGAAAGTTTCCAGATCTAGTCTCATGCCGGTGTATTATTTCCGAGGTGAGGAATCTGCGGTTAGATAGAGTATCAACCAGAAAGAGGTACTGAAGGTAAGTAACTTGTTTATATGGAATGAAAGTGGGGGCAAGTAGGCCAGAGAAACTCTTGAAAATCTCAGTAGAGAGTCCCACCCTACTACAATTTACCTATAGGTTTTACCACTTCCTACAGAGAGGACCTGCTTCAGAGGTCTCTGCAGCTTCAGATATTCTGGCCATATGGGTGTCTCCCAATAAGGAAGAGGGTATTACAGGATAGGGTGGTGTTCGTGGGTGTAAAGCCTATGATAGTAGCTTGCAAGTTCCAGAGTAAAAGTTAAGTGCTCCTTTAGTAACCTCTACTTGTGCATGGCACAATCCCAGCGCATTGTATAGTTTTCTTCCTGGTCTTATTGCCATGTTTGTACTTAGTGTGCTGGGAAGCCATCCATATTCCCTGGGTCTCATTCATGAGAATCTGACAACCCTGCAGTCTAGAAACTATTTAGTTTACAAAGCAGTGTCTCTTTCCCTCCTTGTGGTATTTGGATTCTGAATCCAGAATAAATTATTCAAGTCATTGTCCTGTTTAATCGTCAAGATGTAATCAGTGGCCTTTCATTAAAGTCAGTTGAGAGTCCACTAAAAGCATATTGAGTGTGAAGTGTTTTCTGCCTCTTCTCTGAGGAGTTCCCGGAGATCTTCATTCATGAGTCACTAGATGATAAAACACTACATTACCTCTCACTACCCACTCCCACATCCCACTGTTTGCTCCAGCAGAGCATGATCAGATAGCCCTAAAGGATGAATGCTTGTTTTAATCTCATGTTTAACTATGAGACTATTCAGGTCCGAGGCTGGCACAAAAGTGGTGTAATTGGGAGACAGATCTGTGGTCACCAAGAAAAAGATGTACTCCTGGATTGTCAAGTGGTCCAGAAGCCTAACATACCTAAGACAGTAAAAAGCTGCAAAATCTGAAAGTTGCCTCTGACTAGTGGGCTGCAGTGATGGGGAGTTGTGCCTGTCTGAGGAGGTGTACATGACCACATTAAATTCGTCATCAAGAATTGTAAGATGGCAGGTGCCTGCACAAGACGAGAACCCAGTGTCTGGAAAGAGGCATTGAATAGAGGTGACGGGTCATATACATTCATAAAAACACAAATACATTTATAACAAAATTGTAGGAGTCCTGAACAGGATATACACTATTATGGGGAGATTTAAAATGTGTATTTGTATCCAGAAAGGACCCAGGAGTTCCGCAAAATTGTAAGGCAAACCTTTGCACACCAACCTAGGTGTCATGCTTCATCATTGGGCTGCCACATTTGTCAGAAATGATTATAATGCTGAATGGGCTCCCTGATTACGGGGAGTGCTTTGTGAGGAGGTAATCCGGAGGCCAGTTTTGCCGATAAAAATCTGAGACTCTTTCCAAAAGATAATACTTTATTACTGGAGGACCAAAGATGATTAAAATGTAGTAAAGATGCAGAGGAGTTTTATTCCTCCAGGATCATGTTGGTCAACATCTTTCAGCCATTGTTTGGCCCCAAAAGGGGGTCCCCGGCTTTCATGAGGACTAGGATCCCTATATGTATATACATTCTCATTCATTCAGCTTGTCAGAGGACATAGGCGTCATAACAGGTATCTGGCAGGAGAACCCTTTGGCAAAAGTGTGACTACAAGGTTCCCCTTGTGATCCTCCATGTGGCATCGATCCCTTTCCTATAGGGATCTCATTACAAAGATATAAAAATGCAAGTATATTTTGATAGACCCTTCGATCCGCCGATTCTTCACCTTTTGAATATTCCCCAGGTGTCTGACTGGATCTGGAAAATCTTCAGCTGTACCCCTGCATGCCGGTAGCTCTGCATCAATGCCATTTCTCGCCGGATGTAACGTGCAGGCCTATTTAGGCGCCACCCTTGCAAGTTAACATCAGTTCCTTTTTTAGGTTGAGTCTCGAGTAGCGCGCAAGCGCTGCTTAGAGGCGAAGACTTTTAGTAAGTGAGTTTTGAAAGCAGTCCCAAAAACGCTCGTGCGTCGTGGCTGGCCTTTTTGAGATGGTTACGCGCGGCAAACAAGTGTTTCCAATTATCGTGCCCAGACGCGGGCGCGATAATTGTAAACACATGCCGGCAAAAGGCCATGACGCACGAGCGTCTGGTCAGCTGAGCAGGCTGCCGCGCTCCCTCCTCCCCCCCCCTCCGCTTCCTCTGTGGTGCGCGCGCACCACTGTTTATTTTTTTTTTTAAACCGCGCGGCCGCCATTTTTTAAATAACTATCGCCTGCAGTGCTTTGTATACCGCACAGGTGCCATGGTACCTAATTTACAGACCCTAGAAGGATCAATGGCTCTTGTTGGCCCTGCCCATATTCATTTTTGAGCCTTCGAATTATTAGCCATCCAAGGCGTAATAGCGAACCCGGCAGCTTCCCGTAACACGATGTTGCTGTTGTTTAAAGGGGTAAACATACTTGGAAGTGTGTTACTTTCTGAATCGATTTGTGTCCAGAAGTCAGTGTGTGCAGGGCTCAATAGGTAATATCTGAATGTTTTTTGTGAGCACTAGCATTCAACGTTGGTGCCCTGCCTGAAAGAGGCCTATTGTCATTGCATTTGCTGCATAGCGCTTACTACCCCTAACGAGGCGTCGAAGCGCTTTTCGGCGAATAGCGCGGTACTTAGGAACCCATAAAGGATTCGTGGTGAATGGCACTAGGATTCTCCTGTGCTAAACTTTAGAACACCCCCTTCATAGTAATCAGTGAAGAGCGCCTGGAGATGTCTCCATTCTTCGTCTCACTCGGGGCCCTTCACTGTTTTCACTCGAAGGAGTGCTGTTCGGCGTGGCGGCTCTGTGCGCGCTGGAGTGCGGTATTGGATCAAGGTGGCCTGCCGCTTATCTCGGAACGCAGAATCAATGCAGGGAGGGGTAGTAATCGAGTTTATCGTGCGAAATTGGAGAGGGAGTGGTGGTAGCGCTTACATCAGAGTGTGCTGTTGGGACAGGGAGGCGCTAACGGTCTGCTTAGTCAGTGGCATTTAGACAACCTGTTTCGGTCAGTGTCTCAGCCACACTGGACAAGAAACTGACAAACTGTTTTGACACAATCTTGCCTTTTCAATGTCATTCTAATAATTGGTAACACAGACTCATTCCTTGGTTCACAGCTGTATTCGCTGCTTTAAAATTGAAACCTCGCCATACAGAAATACGCTGGTGTTCCAAATGAGATACAACCGATATATCATTGTATTTGCAGGCACTGTAAAAATATAAGCAAAAATATAAGCAAAAAATGTGCATAACAAAATGTGAACTTCATTCATCGTGCATTTCAATGCTCCAAATTTAGACAATAAGCGGTTTATGTCCATTAAGGAACTGGCTAGGCATTTCCAGATGCACCCAATCACAGATCCACAAACTTTGGGCAATAATCTTGCTAAATATATTATAGAAAAAATAGCTAATGTCAGATATCAAATCAAAACACACTTTGAAGTTGAACCACATACAGTAACTCCATCGAGTCATTGTCTTTTGAGACAAACATTTACACGTGATCTCTCACAGCTTCTCGATTTTTGATGAAGCGCTGTGCAAGAACCAGGCTGATGTCAGAATTTCTCACACATGAGATGAGGAAACATTCGGGCGACCTCCCCTCTCACTACAACTCTTGTCTTCACAACCAATTAATAAAAGGCACTCTGCTTGTACCAAGCAGCATTTTCAAGCAGGTGATCGCTACCCTGCCGCTACACTGACCGGCTGGGTTGGTTCTACCCTTGAAAGTCCTTTGGCGGGAGAGTCTATTTCGGTCAGTGTCTTAGCTTATTGACTCCTGCACTGCTTTTATTTTGCGTCTGTTTTAAAATATTTTAATTAAGTATTTCTATGGCTTGGGGGCACCCTTACAGCGCACGCACCAAAACAGCATTAGTTATTTACTCCTGCACTAAGCCACCAAACCTATCATACACACATATCTCTTTCTCTATCTCACTCTCTGTGTCTCTCTCTCTGTATCTCACTTTCTACATCTATCTCCCTCTTCTCTATCGGTCTCCCTTGATCTCCTTCTATCTCCCTCTGTCTATCTTCCTCCTCCCTCTGTCTCCCTCTATCTCCCTCCACCTTCTGTCTCTCTCCCTCTGTCGCCATTTGTCCATTTCCATATATGTCTCCATGTCTATATCTTTCTCTTTCTCGCTCTATCTATCTCTCCATCTGTCTTTCTCTCTAACTATATTAATATCTCTGTTTATACTCTCTATTTATCTCTGCCTCTAACTATCTATCTCTCTCTTTGGCTCTATCTGTCTCTCACTATCTTTCCCTTACTGGATCTGTTTGTCTCTATCTCTCACTATCTTTTTATCTCTTTCTATCTGTCTCTCTCTCTTTAACTCTATCTCTACCTCCCTATAATTCTCTTTTTATCTAGATCTATGTATTGATCTCAGTTAGTCTCTGCCTTTAGCTCTATCGGCCTTAACTTGTCTGTGTCTAACTATATCTCGTTCTGCATCAGCCTCTCTGTCTGTGTATACCTATTTCTATATGTCTAGCTCTGTATTGGTTTTTGCCTCTATCTCTCTCAGCCTCTATCTGTGTTTGTTTCTATCTGTTTCTCTGTCTGTCTCTGCCTCATTCTATCTCTGCCACTAACTACCTCTGCCTTTATCTGTCTGTCCATGCCTTTATTTGTCTCTGTCACTACCTGTCTCTATCTATCTCTAACTCTATATGTCTAAATATATCTCTGCCTCTATTAATCACCTCTATGCTACATTAGCAGTGTGCAGCAGCCACAAATCACAAAACTATATGGTACCTTCAATTACTATCACCTACTCAATATGCAGCCATAGAGCCACTGCACATACAAGCATTGGCATAGCCAATAAGTCTCGCATTTGCAAACCTAAAACAACCATAAAGTAGGACACAAGTCCATTACTGCGTCCACATACAACCACTAAGCCACCAAAACTACCATATACACATATCTCTTTCTATATCTCACTCTGTTTCTCTCTCTCTGTATCTCACTTTCTACATCTATCTCCCTCTTCTCTATCTGGCTCCCTTTATCTCCCTCTGTCTCCCTCTGTCTATCTTCCTCTTCCCTCTATCTCCCTCTACCCTCTGTCTCTCTACCTCTGTCTTCATTTGTCCATTTCACTCTGTCTCCATGTCTATCTATCTCTCTCTCTATCTCTCTCTCTCTCTCTCTCTTTCTCTCTTACTATCTGTATATCTCTATTTATACTATCTCTCTATTTATCTCTGCCTCTAACTATCTATTTCTCTCTCTGGCTCTATCTGTCACTATCTTTTCCTTGCTGTATCTGTTTGTCTTTATCTCTCAATGTATTTTTATCTCTTTCTATCTGTCCCTCTCTCTTTACCTTTATCTCTCACTCCCTCTATCTCTGTTTTTATCTATGTCTGTGTATTTATCTCAGTCAGTTACTGACTCTCTCACTAACTAAATGCCTCTGGCTCTCTTACTAATAAACTAACTCACTCTCTCAATCTCTTTCTCACTAACTGTTTAACTCTCTCACTCTCGCTAACTAACTGACTATATCTCTCACTGACTGACTAACTCTTAAACTAACTGACTAACACTCAATAACTAACTCTCTCAATAACTGAATGACTATTATTTATGCACACACCTTAAGATAAAAAGCCATAACAAACAAACTTTGGGACGGGCAGATAAAAGATGCCAGCATTAAAAGGACAATAAAAAATGTAGGCATTAATTAAAGTTAATACGTTTTTACTAAGATCGTTCAGTTGTACATAATGCTTTCTTGGCTATATATACAGTAACAAAAAAATTAAAACACTTCTTTATTATAATTTTTAAGCATGCTGCACACTTATGTACAGCACAGCTTAAAGACAGAGGAAAAGACAACATCTCAGGCTAAACACTTATAAGGTCTCTAAGGCAATACCTATTGGCTATGCCTGTTATTATATATTTTATATTAATATATTTAATGCTTATATGCTCCTATTAAACTTCACATAAACTATTACGCTTAGCGTCTCTATAGCATTCCAAAAACACATTCATACGCTTACTTTTTCTAATCGTCTTCTAGTATATAACTAGCACCACAGCATCACTCAACGCCACCACAGCATCACTCAACGCCACCACAGCGTCACTCAACGCCACCACAGCGTCACTCAGCGCCACCACAGCGTCACTCAGCGCCACCACAGCGTCACTCAGCGCCACCACAGCGTCACTCAGCGCCACCACAGCGTCACTCAGCGCCACCACAGCGTCACTCAGCGCCACCACAGCGTCACTCAGCGCCACCACAGCGTCACTCAGCGCCACCACAGCGTCACTCAGCGCCACCACAGCGTCACTCAGCGCCACCACAGCGTCACTCAGCGCCACCACAGCGTCACTCAGCGCCACCACAGCGTCACTCAGCGCCACCACAGCGTCTCTCAGCGCCACCACAGCGTCTCTCAGCGCCACCACAGCGTCTCTCAGCGCCACCACAGCGTCACTCAGCGCCACCACAGCGTCACTCAGCGCCACCACAGCGTCACTCAGCGCCACCACAGCGTCCCTCAGCGCCACCACAGCGTCCTCAGCGCCACCACAGCGTCCCTCAGCGCCACCACAGCGTCCCTCAGCGCCACCACAGCGTCCCTCAGCGCCACCACAGCGTCCCTCAGCGCCACCACAGCGTCCCTCAGCGCCACCACAGCGTCCCTCAGCGCCACCACAGCGTCCCTCAGCGCCACCACAGCGTCCCTCAGCGCCACCACAGCGTCCCTCAGCGCCACCACAGCGTCCCTCAGCGCCACCACAGCGTCCCTCAGCGCCACCACAGCGTCCCTCAGCGCCACCACAGCGTCCCTCAGCGCCACCACAGCGTCCCTCAGCGCCACCACAGCGTCACTCCGCACCACCACAGCATCACTATGCGCTACCACAGCATCAATCTGCAGCGCCACAGCAACAATCTGCAGCGCCACAGCAACAATCAGCATCACCACAGCATCAGTCTTCACCACCACATCATCACTCAGGGCCATCACAGCATCACTCGGGGGCAGCACAGGAAAACTCAACAACACCACAGCATCACTCAGTGCTTCTTACACTTTTTAATTACAACTTCTCACCATGCTGCACAGCAGCCACACTTCTCTACAGCACAGCTTAGAAACATTGGCAAAGTCAATAGCTCTACCTAAACACTTATAAGGCCCCCACAATGCATAGCCAATAGGTCTCGCCTTTGGGACATTATAAGTGTTTAGTTATCCAGCACAACATCCTTCATTAAACAACATCAAGTGTTGCATAGCTAATCACTTATAAGGTCCCAAAAGCGAGACCTATTGGCTATGCCAATGCTTGTTTCTGTTCCAACAGATGCGGATCTGGACCTACCCTTGTCTCTTTTTAGACTGTCTTTTTGACTTTTTTCAACTATTTCTGCAGTGTGCAAAGGACAGTGTCACCTCAAATATCTACAGTATTCAAACAGTGTGTGGCATGTCTCACTGACCCGTATGTGGTTTGCTGAGACTGCACTGCCCACAGCTTTAAAGAGGCCACGTGCTGCTTTAACAGCAGTGCAGCTGCGCTGCAAAGTTCATCCACATTTCTTCCCAGCTACTCCCCTGACAGGGAATTCAAGAGAATAGAGACATTTGGAAAAAGGGTATTCTCCTTTGCGAGTTTGGCCCTCCACTCTGTTAATGTCAGCTGCCTGCCAGGCTGCTATTTTCACAACTTGTGGGATTCGCTTGCACAGATGCTCCCTGTGGCTCTAGAGAAAGCCCATTCTACCCTCTCTCGGGTAATGCAGGATGGTCGTAATGTGGCAAAATTCACTATCCGCTGCAAACTGGACACCACTGGTTCACTTAGCAGATCATAGGCACCAGTGTAGCCCTTCACAGGCACTTCTGGAAGCTGTCCGCTGAGTTAACAGGGGACTCTCAGACAAGTCTTCTGGCAATGCCATTCGACGGTTTCTGTTTTTGGGGCAAAGCGGATTCAGCCATGTGGTGTTTTAAAGTTAGCAGCGCTCTCTAGGCCTTTCTGTCCCCACCACACCAACTCTGTTTCCGCTCTGTGGCCACAGTAGAGACTTTCAGTTGCACCAGCAAACCCAGCCGGTGCAGCAGTCCCATTCATCTTGCCCTGGCTGCGGCTGCAGTACCCACAGAGTATGTGGACAGTAAGGACAGCATGCAGCCCAGTCTTCTGCTCTTCCAGCTGTTCAGGCCCAAACCTCTTTAGCGAGCCCCTAACAGCACACCGCTACCCTCTTGGAGTCTGGATCTGACATTTTCTGCCAGGTTGGCAGGCAATAACTTAGGACAAATTGGTCCTGCAAATTGTGTTGCGGGGTTACTCCCTACCATTTCTCTGAGACCTGCTGCACTTTCCATCATCACCTGAACAGCTGACAGAGGACCACCTCCACCTAATGCAGCAGGAAGTACAGGCTCTTTTGGCCAAAGGAGCCATAGAGAGGGTGAAGACGCCAGAAGTTGGTTGTGGGTTTGTTATTCCTGCTACTTCCTTCTACCAAAAAAGGATGGAGGCCTCTGGCCTGTCTTGTATCTCGGCCCGCTCACTGCCTTTCTACGAAAGGACAAATTAAAAATGCACACCTTGTGTACCCTGGAGACTGAATGGTGGTTTAGATAGGTGCCACCTGCAGTTCACAGTTCGCCCCAGAGCATTTTCAGGTCTCCGTGCTCCACTTCGGCCGAAACAGCACCTGTTAGGTGTTCACTAAAGTGTGGGTCAAGCCATTAGTCAGCCATCACAAACCTCCAACCTACAAACAACCTTCTATCGTTGTTGGGGTTCACTATCAACGTGCTGACGTCTGGACACCCCGCAGGTGTCTGGACGTGGGTAGGTCTCACGCCGTGGAGGACCTCGCTCAGAGTTGCTCTTCCCTCCCCAATGAGCGAGAATCGTGGACACCTCGGTTGGGATCACATCGATATCCCCTTCTAGGTGTTCTCCATAAGGTAGACTTTTATATTTTGTTCACACTTTAACCTCTCACATAGGACCACGATTCGGGTCCAGATTACAGGGGACATGATCTCTCTTTCCACATCTTTGACCGTCCCTATCAGAGTAGATGAGGATCTCCCGGTCCTGGAGAAATGCCATAGATCCTATTGGACGATTTAGGGCATGAAACATGTCGACCATCTCCACCCTACACATACCACTCTGAGCTGCAGCAGGTATAATTCTCCTTGCCATCCACGACTTTGATAGTCGGTTGTTTTTATTGGTAGCAGAGGAATCCAGTGAATAAAATTGGTTTTGGAATCCCCTAGCTATTTTTAACTTGCACTTTTTGTTTCCCCACTTCTACTTACTACATACGCCCCCACACCACTCTTTAGCTTTACGTCGGCAACCAGAGAAGACCTCTGGCAAAGAGCTCCCCTGTGGGGCACGTTGGGCATTGCAGCGCCTGCCCAACGAGGAGCTGCCCTATGATGAAGCATGACACCCTTTGGGGTGTGTGAGGGCCCTTCCTCCTTATTGAAGCTATTCCATTCACAGTCACCATTCTAGACCAGGAACACCCTACATCCAATTCCCCTTCCTTCCTCTTCCTGTCTCCCCTTCCACGCCCCTTTAGGAACTGCATACCTATGTTCTTGCCCTGGTTTGATTTCTTCTCTTAAGACTGGAAGATGCTGCAGATTTTACAGTAGAGTTGGAGTCTAGCTGCTAAACCTTCCACAGTGTGATTTAGATAGAAATGACTAGTGCAGCTAAATGCAGGCGTATCTGATCTGACTTGGTGTTTGACTGTAGACCTGCAGTGGGAACGGAGTGGGCAGAGAGTGCAGCTTTCACTGTGGAACAGAAAAAATGCTGAGAGAAGAGGCATTAACTTCATGAAAACCACCCTAATTTAGTCTAGCCTCCAAAGGAGAACCTCAAGCTGTATATTGGGGAGACTTTTTTCCCTATCTTTCTGATACCAACTCTGGTATATGTAAGGGAGGTATGAGACCTAATGGAACAATGTCCTGATAGTGACAGGTTTCTGATTTTAGAGTTTGAAGTCTCTGATGAAAGAAAGGGGTTATGATGTCTGCCTAATAATTCAATACCTTGCGAGTTGTTTTCACCAAATATTGCCAAAATACAGAGATATATTATGGTTCCCTCATTTGGATCTATAGTGCTTTAGTGTGTTTCTAGCCTTAACTGGCATGTGAATGCCCGTTTGTTGGCCGGATATAGTTTTAGTATAGCTTACTGACTGCATTTCATCCATTTTTTTGCTAACATTTGCACAGTGTAATTCTTGTTACATCCTCACATTGCTCTTTCTGAAATTTGATTTCCCTTTCTGCATAGTTCTGTAACTTCTCATTGCCTATAGTCGAGGTGATATTTTGTAATCATCATTCGTAATCAGTGTGGGTAAGTGAAGTTGGATTGTTTGTTTTGCTATGTGCAACCTCTAATCCTCTTTGAAGATGCCCCATTATATACTTAACCATTGAGTTTTACTGGGCTTCAACAGAGTTAATTGATTGTTCCCTTTGTACCTAATACTATCTTGGATTGAAATATGGTAGCCTGTAGATGCAAAGGTAGCGCTTGGACCACTTTTTCAAGCACCGTAGAAAATGGGGATTTTTCAGCCATGTCTCTATTCTAATGCAACATTAAGGAGTTATTTTAGCCATGTTTTGTCCAATTGAAAGGTACTAATTGTGTCTCAGTGGTTAAACCACTGTGGGCCTGTTATGGTGGGACCCTTATCCTTAGTTATCCCTATTCTTAATTTGGTGGTAGGCTATCTTGGGTAATTTTATACTGTTCAGGATCATTGATTCTTGTATCGTTTCACAAACTTTTCATAAATCATCCATTCAGTACGCGATCATGAAATAGTCTTCATCTTTTAACATAGACAATTTGTTTTCCTGATTGGAGTGCACCGTGTGAACTTGAGGAAGCTTTCCAACGGGCCCATTGTGCCAGTAGCAGGATGTTAAATGAGCAGTTGAAGAAAAGTCTTTCTTTCTCTCTTTTTATTTTTTTAGGTGCTGAAGAACATACTCTTTTAGCGTTGTTAAACAAGACCACCACATTATAGTTTGCTTTTGTGAAATGCAGACTTCAGAGGCTTGCATAAGATTCTTTACAAATATCCAAAAGACTTTACTAAATACAGACTGTTGATGATAGTGTTGTTGTGTAGCGGGCAATCATAGTGACCTATTCTTTGAAAAAAGGGTGCATCCTTCAAGCATTGATAAACAGTAATATCAAAGAATTTCAGTGAGGCATATGATCTCGAAAGTTGAGTCACTGTTTCTAAAATATGAGAAGTTGTTTTGGTGGTGCCATCTACGAAAAAGTGATAAACTGCTTCCAGAGATGATTGTTGACACTGGGGGTGGTTCTCTATCATTTAAACCACAGTCTTGCAATATGAAGTCTGTAATTGCAGTCTTTAGACATATATTTGATGCAGTAGGCCTCAGTTTGCTCGTTCCATCAAACATCACTTGTCATCAAACTGCTTCCCTTCCAGCACAGCTCCGCCTAGGTAGCTACTGCCCTTGTCCCTTGCTGGTCCAAGTTAGAGGCCCTTGAGCACCCGCAGGCAACCGCCTGCGCCTCATCCCTGGTGGTCCAGTGGGGAGCTTCTCTGTTCTACCGCTGCTCTGCCCTCTGATCTCTTTTTCTCCTCCTTTATTTTTCTTTGCTTTTTTTTTGTTGCTTTTTTTCACTCATCTCCTCTCTTGCCTTTTTCCTCTTTTTGCCCCTTTTCCCACTGTGTCCCTGCCGCTGCTCGCCCCCGCTGACCTGCCCCCCTCCAGCACCTCTTCCTGCTTTCCTACCTCCCAGCTGTCTAGCCTCCTCCTCACACTACTTATGGCGGCCGCGCCAAAGGCATGCCAAAGTCAAGCTAGTCTACGCCCGTCTGCGCCTGGACTGCGCCCAGTGCCACGGACCCTGGTTCTCGGGCCATCCACCGATACGGCGCCAGAACCCTCCACACCCTCATCACCGGACTCCATACCGCCTGCCACCAGGCATTGCCGAAGGACACCCAGGGCCCTTTTTCCTGCCAGAACTGCTCCTTCGCCGGCCACTGCACACCAGCCCCACCCACCCCACACCAGCCCCACCCACCGCACGACCGACAAACACCTGACCTGGACCGTCTCAACTGCATCCTGCTCAACACACGTTCCCTCCACACACACGTCGTGGAGATCTGGGACCTGCTCAACTCCGTAGACTCCGACATCACCTTCCTCACGGAAACCTGCATGAACTCCACCCCCTCCTGGACAGCCCACCGCCATCCCGTACAGCTACAAGATCATTCACAAGAATCGCATCAACAAACCAGTGGGAGGCATCGCCATCGTACACACAAAAAAAGCCCCTCTGCCTCACCACCCACACAGACGACCACTCAACCAACATGGAGCACCTCCACTTCCAGACCAACCCGAACACCACCCTCCGTGGCACCCTCATCTACAGACCCGACCCCGCCCACCCTTCAGCGATTCCATCATCTACTACATTGCACCACACGCTCTCGCCTTCACACACTACATCCTCCTCAGCGACCTCAACCTTCACCTGGACATCTCCAACGACAAAAACAACCTTGTCTCTGCTGGAGAACCTCACCACCGTCTGACTCAAATAACGGGCCACTTCCTCAACCCACTCAGCAGTACACACGCTCGACCCCGTCTTCTCCGCCAGTGACATCATCTTCAGTCACACCACCGAGCTCCTGTGGACCGACCACAGCTGCGTCCACTTCTCCTTGACCAAACTCACCGTACACCACCACGCCCACCACTACCCTTGCAGAAGTTGGAACAGGGTCACCAAAGAACAGCTCACTTCCTTCCTCAGCAAAACCCCTTCACCCACATCCACGGGTGCTAATACCTCCGCATGCAACCTCCACTGTTGGATCTCTGACCGCGCAGACTCTCTGGCTCCCCTGAAGTAAGCACCAAGCAAGCGACACTCCAAGAAAGCCAGCTGGTTCTCTCCCGTCCTCCATGAGTCCAGACGCACATGTAGACTGCCCAGAAGAAATGGAGGAGCAGCAAGACACCGGAAGACCACTCAGCCTTCAAGACCGCTGTCACCGCACACCACCACCTCATCAGAACAACGAAGAAAGCGCCCTACAAGAACGGGCCAACGCAGTCGAGAGTAAAGAACTTTTCACCGCGGTCAAAGATTTCGCCAGACCCAGTACAGAGACAGCAGACATCCCACCCTCCCAAGACCTCTGCAACAACCTCGGCACCTACTTTACCGCAAGATTAAGGTGATATTCGACAGCATCGATACCCAAGACCCTCCCACCGCACCCGCAGCCCCCTCACCCTATGACACCGGACCCCAACAGACGCTATTCAGCTGAATTCGCGGCGTACTACGCCCTCAAGACCATGAAGAGCATTCACTCATGCGCACCCTCAGACCCCTGCCAGCACCACATCTTCAACAGAGCCGGCACCACCATCGCCCCCGAACTCTGCCGCACCATCAGCTGCTCCATCAACTCCACCACCTTCCCGGAACACTGGAAACACGCAGATATAAACTTGCTGAAGAAATCCTCTGCCGACCTGACAGACCTCAAGAACTTCAGACCCATCTCTCTTCTCCCCTTCCCAGCCAAGGTCATCGAGAAGGCCATCAAGCAAACCAAATCCTGGACTACTCCCAAGCTGGCTTCCGAAGCAACCACAACACCGAGACCGCCCTCTCGCCGCCACAGACGACGTCTGCTCTGTCCTCGACCAAGGCGAAACTGCACCCCTCATCCTCCTGGACTGCTCGGCCGCCTGATATACCGTCTCTCACCACACCCTATGCACAAGACTCCACAACACCAGCATCTGCAACAGAGTCCTAGAATGGATCTGCTCCTTCCTCACTGGCCAAACACAGTGTCTTGGACTACCACAGTTCCACTCAGAACCCACAAGCTGCGGAGAGCAGCGGAGTGCCTCACTCTCTTTAACATCTACAGGGCCCGCTCGTAGCAATCAGTCAGAACCACTGACTCAACGTTTCCTATACCGACGACACCCAGCTGATTATCTCCCTCACCAACTAACCCACAGTTGCCAAGGGCAACTTCCACGACGGGATGAAGGCTGTCGCCACCTGGATGAAGAACAGCTGCCTCAAGCTCAACTAAGAGAAGACCAAAGTCCTCATCATGGGCTCCACCCCCCTGCCTGGGACGACTCCTGGTGGCCCACAGCACTTGGGACACCCCTCCCCCCCCCCCCCCCCCACCCTACCGACCATACACGAAACCTCCGCATCATCCTGGACTCATCGCTCACCATGAACCGCCAGATCAACGCCTTTTTATCATCCTGCTTCCACACGTTAAGCCTGCTCCGAAATATTTTCAAGTGGATCCCCACCAAGTTCAGAAAGATGGTCACCCACGCACTCATCAGCAGCAGAGTAGACTTCGGCAACACACTCTACGCTGGCATCACCCAGAAACTCCTAATAAAACTGCAGAACATTCAGAACTCCTCCGCTAGACTCATCCTCAACATCCCCCGTTGCAACCACATCACCAGCCACCTGAGAGACCTCCACTGGCTCACAGCCAACAAAAGAATCACCTTCAAGCTCCTCACACACGCCTACAAAGCCCTACACGACGTGGGACCTGCATACCTCAACCTGTGCTTCGCATTTCACGAACCAACCAAAGACCTCCGCTCTACCCTGGCTACCTTCCCACGTATCCGCAAGACTAAAGCCGGTGGAAGATCCTTCTCCTACCTCGCAGCAAAGACCTGGAACACCCTCTCTCTCCACCTCAGGAAATCACCGTCACTGCCTCAATTCAGGAAGGACCTCAAGACAAGACCTGGCTCTTCGACTGAACCACATCGCCTTCGACAGGCCAGCAGCCACCCCTCCCCCCACCCACCACGCAAGTGCCTTGAGATCATTAATAGTCTATGCTGAGAATTTACAGGCAAATTCTTTATTTCTTCTCAGTTTCTTAAACAATTTCTATTTTGAATGAAGTTATGGCCTGAAGTAATTTTAGTCAAAATGCTAAGCATTAGTTCCTTGAATAATAATTTCTGTTGTCTGAGAGGCTTGATGAATTGATGGATGATAGTGACTAGTGCAACTAGTAATCTGTATTTGTTAATTGTTTTTTAGAACCACATTTCAATGTTGTTCATTTGTGTTTGCATATTTATACACAAGATCTAATAGTTCTTTTCTTACTTCAGTTATGTCCTTTCGTCCGAGAATGACTTTAATCAATTAAGTGTAAACATTAGTGTGTGATTTCAGCTCTGAGGTTTCTTAATGAAAAATCTTTCATTCATGTTGCACTTTATTTTTATTTTATAGGGCATGCTTCTCAGAAAGAAACAATGGAGGCCGTTTTGGACATCACTGCTCTAAGCATTCTTCAGCAGCCTGAGAAGCTTCAGTGGGAAATAGTTGCTAATGTTCTAGAAGATACTGTGAAAGATTTGGAAGAACTTGGGGCAAATCCTTCTTTGGCCAGTTGTAAGACAGAAAAAAAGGAAAAGCATCTGGAGCAGCACAACATTCCCTTCCCTTGTTTGCTAGCGGGTGGTTTTCTAGCATACAAGTCTCTCATTGCTTCTCCTATTAGCAGTAACTCTAGGAAATCATTGGATGCTTTAAGTAGGACTCAGGCTGAAACTACATCAGAGCAAGGCTCCGTTGACAATGAATCTGGCACTAGTTCGGAACTCAATTCCCCTCTGGTAATGAGGACTTTGCCAATTCTCCTCCTTTATAGCATCAAAGAGAGTGAGGATAAAGCAGGAAAAATATTTTCTCAGATGAACAATATTATAAGCAAAAGTTTACATGATGATGGCTTCACAGTTCCCCAGATCATAGAGATGGAGCTAGACAGTCAGGAACAGTTGCTGTTGCAGGATCCCCCAGTAACGTACATTCAGCAATTTGCTGATGCAGCAGCTGGCCTGGTGTCTGTGGACTCAGACAAGTGGAGTTGTATGGTTCCCAAACCTGGGACTTTGGTTCAGTGCCTCCGGTTGCCAAAGCTCCCAGAGGAGGAGAATCTATGCGTTGATTCAGTGACCCCTTGCTTGGATGGTGTTCATTTGTTGGTATGTTTACGGGCATGCCCAGCTGAGTCCCTAAGTGCAATAAATCAAGTTGAGGCCTTGAATAATTTAAATAAATTGAACTCTGCGCTGTGTAGCAGGAGGAAAGATGAACTGGAAGCCAATTTGTCTGTGGCAAACGGCACAAACATAAATTTGATTCAGACCGACTTACCAACAGATGCACAGACAACTTTGTTCATTCAGTCTGAGCAGCCAATTGCTAGTGGTGGGTATCTGGTGCTTTACAAAATGAACTATACAACCAGGATAGTGACTTTGGAAGAGGAACCAGTCAAAATCCATCAAATCAAAGATCCCCAAGACACAATTACCTCATTGTTTTTGCTGCCACCAGACATACTGGATAATGGAGAAGAAGATTCTGAGGAGCCTACTGAAGACCAACTGTCCAACCCCAAGAATGGCAAAGAAAAAAAATCTAATCTCTCTAACCTTGGGCACTTGGTAATAACTACTCAGGGTGGTTATGTGAAAGTGCTTGATATTTCAAACTTCGAAATCCTGGGCAAAGTGGAGCCCCCCAAAAAAGAGGGTACAGACGAAATGGATCCATTTGTATCTGTGATATTCTGTTCGGGAACCGACCGGCTCTGTGCATGCACCAAGGGTAAGGTATTCTGCTTTTTGGGGGGAGCATTAAGAAATTGAAGCATTGACGTCTGTTGATCAAGGTTAGAAAACAGATTCATGTTTTCAGCTGTTGATGCAGCTAAACAAGGTATTTTGAGTGCTACTTAAAGCTAAAAGCAAACTGTTGGCTACACACAGATACCCATTAGCATCAGTGTTTTAGTTGTTCAGGAAATAATTACACTGTATTGTACAGTGAAGAATACTTATTTGTAATACTTTTCAAATGAGGTCACATCAGTGTTACCAAGTTTTTAGTTCACAAAAAAGGTGAAAGCTGATGCACCTGAGAGTATGTACTGACCTACAAAGCTTTAAAGATTAACTAATCATCCAGGCCTGCGACATATCTCTTTCATCATTAAACTGCCTGCTCTAGGACGCTTGCTTTGTAGGGGCGTTGAGTCTGGCATACAGAGACTGCTGAGGAGTGCTGACCGATTTACTAACAAATGAAGAGCATTAATTGAATGAGAAAGAAGCTGTGGAGAAGGACCTAAAAATGTGGAGAGGGGTAGGAGGCAAAAAGGAGGACAGCGTTGCACCATTCATGAAAAATTGCATATAGGAATAAAAAATTGGATAGGGCAGAAATTCAGTATCCGAGAAAGAGGGTAGAATAGGAAGAAGGAAAAGGGTAACATTGAAAAGAAGGCTGGATGTAATCTTGTGGTGTAGAAATTAAAATTAGAAAATGACCAGGAACTACAGGGGTTAGCATACTGTGGGGAAGTGGGTAGATTAAACATTGGCCAGAGTGGAGCAGGAGACCTAAAGGGAAGGAAAGTTGAAACTGAGAAGGATGTATGAGTGCCAAGCAGACTAGCCATGGAGACATTGATCAGGAGAGTGATATAAATTAATCTGCTTGAGACATGTAAGATATATATTGTTCAAATTACACCATAAGACAATAGTGTTATGCAGTGGGCACACTGAGGTATTAAACTGAGTCAAGACATTATTGAACATAAATTATAAAGGAAAATGGGGCCACATCACTGAAGTTTGAAATGGCAACGTATGTGTTCTTTTCAGTCCATAATTGTAGAGTGCTTTTAGTTGAACATACCTACTTAGTAATTCAAACTGCAATACTTGTCCGAAGGACAGTGCTCAACACCGTAAATGAGCTCATTGAAAATTAGTAATGGATTAAAAATGGAAAATTTTGCTAGGTTCAAAATGCAATATTGGTGTGGAATGGTATTTTTCAATGCTATTATCCTAAAGGCAATAGCATACCAATCCTCCTCCTTATGGTTTAATGCTTTCCAAAAATGATGGGGTCATTGAAATGCTTTATATTGTTTCTGGAGATCCTATGACTCACATAATTTCCTTAATGATGTTGCCTAATTCTCCTGCTATTCCCCCTACACCCTCTTCTCTAATTAATTTTTTTTGTAAGCTTAACTGTGGTCTTCGTGCTTCCTTTTTTCTTTCTTTATTTGTTCCCCTGGAATTCTAAACTCCCACCCATTCCTCTGCTACTTCACCCTCCTCCTCATTCTATCATTCTCCCATGGGTGCAGTCCAGTATTTTCCTTATTAGAAAACTGGTCCTGCCTTGACGTTTTTGCCTGAAAAGAACAATAGGGCAACCCACTCTTCCCCAAGGAACTGGGTATAATCAATAACACAACATCAATGATCCTTGAGGAATCATTCAGCTTTAACTTAATATTTAGGAGTCGTCACACCAGTGAACAAAATTTCTCAGAACTCGAAGAGTTTCCGTCAATAAATAGTTATTTTTATCTTGAAATCAATCAGTCTTGACATACAATAAATTTTATCAGACGAACATGGAAAAGTATTCATTAATCATATCACATATGGCAACACACTAATTCAACTAATTCAACTAAACTTAATTCATATAACATACACAGTAGTATCTTACACCTTTTGTTCTCCAGTATGGACAGTACATGTAATCAGCCATACATTACAATCAATTCATAGCTTTTGTTCAATTCATTATGTTTCCACTGATAACTATGTAAACAAAAAAACTGTGTAGTAGCGTCGACGTTTCGGTCTCAAATACGGTCAAATCCACGAGACCATCCTCAGGACGATAATCGTTGCACCATGAATCTAACATAAAACATACAATATCAATATAATTAGAAAAAACCTATTTAGAAAAAACCTCTAGTTCAAAAAGAATATCGTCTGCTTATAACTCAAGAAGTAAACAGAGTGCTCCTTTTAAATACAAAACATACCGGGACTTATTAAGCTGGTGAACCAACCCTATGTGTACTCATGCAAAACACCAAAAACCAAAGAACACATGCTTTTGCCCAGCACCAAACAGTGACACAACCCTCAATACCACATAAGCCCCAAGCTTACTCACTAAAGCGCCGGATGCCTCTTGGTCACTTTATCCTAGAAGATAACCAAACTTTTAAAAATGTCTATTTGTGAGTGACTCGCACTCCCTATCACCAATCACCACTAGTGAAAATAAACTCCTACTCTTACCTTCAATATACTTTTCATTCAATCTATAACCAGAATACATATGATTACAAAACTGCACTTTCCAGGGCAGCGATGATAAAGCCACTCCAAACTTTTACAATATCGTTATACTCACAAAGAAATTTGCGTGTCACTCCGCAACTCTTTCCTACAAACTAAAGTACCGCAAAATAATTAGAATCACATTCCCAATTACTTCCTGAAACACTGACAAATAATCTCAATAAGCGTAGACTATGTACTTACTATTTCAGGAACTTGAATAAATCCGTCCAACACTCGACAGCAAGACCGTGTGAGTACGCGTTATCTATCATGACGTATAACCCTTCTGACATGCCGTGCTCAAGCGTAACAAGCGTCAGAAAAACGTGTCGGCCATATTGGATATATTCGAATAACTCGTAATACTCCCGCCTGCCTAGTGTTATGCTGTTGTCCCAGAACTTCAAAAAAAGGTGCTACAAGCTTCAATAATCACATAAAATAAAATTGCGCATGATGTAATCTATAATATCTTTCATTCACCCGCTACCAAATAAACAGTTCTACAAGTTTGAAATGTCTCGCAATACTTCCACTGGCCAAGTATTCTTACGTTGTCCAATAACTCAAAAAATGATGATGTTGTAGACTTTAATCAACAAATTAAACAAATAAAATTGCCCATGATGTTAACTTTAATATCTTTCTTTCTTCTGTAACCCAATCAACAGTTTCACATTCCAATAAGTGTATATATACTTCAATATTGAATAGCATATTGGTACATCATGAATATCTAAATGGATATCATCCACCTGCTTGATGCCCCATGTTGCACTAAATATATGACCTAGAACTTAAACTTCTCATATATATGCATACAGTGTGTAATGGGTCAACTGGACCCCTATAAGGTAGCTAATGTTTGCCACTCCACATAGGAGTTCAATCCTTTCTCCACTGTTCTAGCTGACCAGATCCACCTGTTCTCTTTGAGTACAAGCAGACGATCGACATTCTGCCTTCTCCTTGAACTCTTGGCAATCTCCAAAACAAACCATTTCATATCCATAGGACTGTGTGATTTTTCCAAATAATGCTCAACAAGTGGTGCAGTCACAATTTTACATCGAATACAAGATTGATGTTGTATAATACGTTTTTTCACTTCCTGTGTCGTTTTTCCTATATAATACAAAGAACAAGGACATTGTATACAATAGTTGACATTCTTGGTCAGACAATTAGAATGGTGTCGTAAAACCCACTCTTTTTCATTTAAAATACATGATTTCACCACAGATGTAGTTGCACAAGCTGCACAATGTCCGCATGGATAGTGTCCTACTATGGGCATTAATCCCCACATATTTTGCAAAGTTGTAGGGGCTGGTTCTCTATATGCTCTCACCAAGTGGTCCCTCAGATTTCTTGCCCTTTTAAACGCAAAACGTGGTTGTTTAAATTGTGGTTCAATTTTTTGTATCAGTTGCCAGTTCTTTGACACTATCTTTTTATTGTATTGGATTCAGTTCCAAAGGTGGTTACACAGGTAATCGAATCATATTCATTTTCCTGATAACTTTTAGTTTGCAATAAAGCCTGTCGGTCATAATACCAGGCCCGTTTTAAAGAGCGTTTCACCAATCTATAGGGATAATTTCTCATCATTAATTTGGACTGTAGAACTTTGGCTTCTTTAAAATAATCCTCCCTTTTGGTACAATTTCGTTTAATCCGTAAAAATTGCCCAAAGGGAGATTATCACGTAGATTACGTGGATGATGGCTCGTGTATTTTAAGAGCGTATTTCTGCATGATTGGCTTGGTAAACAGACTTACCGATAGTTCACCCTCATCATTCCAAATGAGTAGATCCAAAAAACTTATGGACTGGTTATTATATTCAATGGTAAATTGGAGATTGGGATCTTGCTTATTGAGCCACAAATGGAACTCCTGTAGCATAGAGATAGAACCTTCCCATATCAAACATACATCATCTATGTATCGTAGATATTTCTTTATATGGGAATGGAAAGGGTTGTTGTTATAGATCACCCTATTCTCAAAAGAGGCAACAAAGAGGTTCGCTATATCTGGAGCAAAAATTGCTCCCATAGCGACACCTTTATTTTACCAAAAAGTCCCCATTAAAAATGAAATTATTTTGTTCCAGCGCAATTTTGGCACAGTTTACAATGAAATCAGTGGGAACCTGATGTGGGCAAGGTCTTTCCTCTAAGACTTCTCTGATGACCTTAAGAACTTCCAATTGAGGTATGCTTGTATACAAGCTCTCTATATCCATTGTCACAAGGATGTTTGTTTGTCTATCAAATGGTTGGCCTTCTAGTAGTGTAATTACACTTGAGCTGTCCCTGGTGTACGATCTCGTAAGGGGAACAAAAGGTTTAATAAAAAAATCAACATATTCGGCCAATGGTTGTAAAATCGACTGACACCCTGCCACAATAGGCCTGCCAGGGGGATGTACATCATCCTTATGTATTTTAGGTAGCTTATAAAACGCTGGGATGGAAAAATCCTTTTTGTTTAAATATTCAAATTCCTTTTGACTTAACCATAGACCATCACGGCCTAAAGTAGTAAGATTGTAGATTTCTGTTCTGATTCTGTCCGTGGGATCCCTAGATAATTTGACATAATGTGATACATTATTGAGCTGTCTCAGAACTTCCGTATCATAGTCTGTCCTGTCCTGTATAATGATACTGCCTCCCTTGTCAGCCGGTTTGATCATTATATCATCCCGGCTGGCAAGGGCTTTTAAAGTCAAGTGTTCTTTAGAAAAATTATATTTGACATATTTTCTTTCCTGAAACATTTATTCCACTTCAGTTAACACAACATTTTCAAAGGTGATCAATTCCTTTGGCATAAGATTGGTTGCTGGGTAGAATGTAGAAGAGCAACGCAACCCTGTGATATTATTTTGTGTAGTTAATGGAGTCTTGTTGAAAAAATATTTCAACCGTAAGGTTCTAAAAAATTTGTACATCTCCACTTGAGTTGTAAAAGAATCATTTCTGTTAGTGGGGACAAACGATAATCCATGACTCAGGAGCTCAATCTCTTTTGAACTCAATTCATATTTCGATAAGTTGAAAATAGGTACTACTTCCAATGTAGGGTTATTCTGATTACTCACTATATTGTCATCAGGTATTAACGGATTACTCACATATTGTCATCAGGTATTAACTCTACCATTCGTAGTAACTGTTCCTGGTTTGGCGGAACCCAGGAGTATATTGGTTCCTGAACCAACCCCTCCGTGTGTTCCGAGCTCGACCTCTCTGTGGTGCTTGGCCTCTCGCTAAAAAAGAAGGGTTATGTTCTCTCCCAAACCTATAATTAGGGGTGTTTCCTCGACTATTATTCTCGTCTGAGCTTGAAGAGGCTGTATCAGAAAAAGTAGTATGTTTCGGTACCCAATTGGACTGATTGGGAATTTTGTTGGAAGAAATCTTTCTTCAAGTAGGGATACGTGCGTTCCCTAGTATAATTTTTTATATCTTTTTTGAAGTTTTTCGGTCTTCTTTAAGATATTTCGTTGGAAATCAGATATCGTGGTTTCTAATTTCTTAAGAAACTCATGAGCATCTGTTGTTGTAGAGTCTTCCAAAATTTGTTTTTCCAATTCGGCTATTTCAATGTTTTTGAACTCGAGGTTTTTTCTAAATAGGTTTTTTCTAATTATATTGATATTGTATGTTTTATGTTAGATTCATGGTGCAACGATTATCGTCCTGAGGATGGTCTCGTGGATTTGACCGTATTTGAGACCGAAACGTCGACGCTACTACACCGTTTTTTTGTTTACATAGTTATCAGTGGAAACATAATGAATTGAACAAAAACTATGAATTGATTGTAATGTATGGCTGATTACATGTACTGTCCATACTGGAGAACAAAAGGTGTAAGATACTACTGTGTATGTTATATGAATTAAGACAGTAGTTAGTGTGTTGCCATATGTGATATGATTAATGAATACTTTTCCATGTTCGTCTGATAAAATTTATTGTATGTCAAGACTGATTGATTTCAAGATAAAAATAACTATTTATTGACGGAAACTCTTCGAGTTCTGAGAAATTTTGTTCACTGGTGTGACGACTCCTAAATATTAAGTTAAAGCTGAATGATTCCTCAAGGATCATTGATGTTGTGTTATTGATGTTTTTGCAGCACCAGTGCTCCATGTAGCATGCATACACAGGCTTACTTTCATTTTCTGGAAAACAAATGAAAGAACTTCATGGGTGAGACCCTAAGCATTGTCTGCATCCTGCAAGTATTAAACAGGCTGTTTTACAAAGTGTGGGATAAATGTTAGGGTTGCCATGCTGCAGCTTGTTCTGAGTAACATACAACAATGTCTCTAAGGGTGTTAGTTACTGGTCAATTTTAAGCAGCACTGCGTTACATTAAATGGCATGTAACCTGATGGGTACCCATCTCGACTTCCCTTGTATATATTAGCATTCATTGTTTGGGTATCTCTACTATGTAAATTTCACCATCAACTGTTTTGTGTTGCGCCCTTTCGTGCCGCTGTACATACTTCCTCACGTGTCACTTGCGTCGTCACCATTTTCACGAGCACTTGTGCACAGTATCCCACAGGTTACATGCCATTTAATGTAACGTAGTGCTACACTTATACATGTCTAAATATATGAAGTTATTTATAACAAATGTATGTAATTACCAAACCCAATTTAATGTTGTCACATTGTATTTTTGTCTCCCTGGTTTCTCCTTCTGCTCCCAGCAATTAATTGTGCTGCTTAAAATTGACCATTAACTAACACCCTTAGAGACATTGTTGTATGTTACAGATGTTCGTCCTAGTCTCTATAGGGTTTATGGGCTACCTCCTGTAGTCTGATACTGCTTGTTCTGAGTAAAACAGCCTACATTTGAAATAGTATGGTAACATAGTTCTGTGTAATGTGTTTTTTTCGAGTAATGCAAGTATCATTTTTTTTATTACAGAGCACTTTCTAAAATCAGAATGCACCAGTAATGAGGAAAAAAAAAAACACAGGCCATTATAGGGATATTGCAGTCTCCCACATGTAAAGTGAAATTGGTGGTTGTTCCTATGCATGTTTGCTTGCCTGCTTATTAAAAGCTATTTGAACCTGCAGTCCATTGAAATTGAATATATTAGGTATATTAGAAGAAATCAGGCCCTGCCTAAACCATTATCAATATTATTAAACATTGGAGCTAACATTTCATATATCACTGACATTATTAATGTGGCCTGCTGGTTTTCTGGATCTCTGGTCGAAAAGGAATCAATATAACTGGTGTATGCCCAAGATCTAGCCTTTAGGATTTCTAAGCTGATATATTTATATGAATCATTCAGCCCTTTAGTTTGATACAATTAAATATAAATTTAGAATCACTTTCTTTTATATAAAAGAAGTGCGGGCTTCGAAGTCATTCTTTCTCCAAAAGGTTTCACCAAGTGAGAGCTAGTTACAATCATAAAGACCTACATACTAAAGAAATGTTTTAAAGGTCCTGGAAGTTACTTGTTCATGAATAATGTACTCCGCAGAAACAATGAACTTGTTATAGGTTTGGCTTTCTTTTGTATTTGAAGGGTAATGGCACTGACAGTATGTTTTTTTTTTTTATCTCTGTTACACCGGACATTTTTGGCGTGGTATTCCCCCAGACATTTTTCCTTCACTCCCCTTTTTTTTTTTTGCTGAACTCGTTTGTTTGCTCGAGGACCCCCTGCTAACAAGTTGTAAAGTGCTTGAGCTGCAGCCCATTTGACCTAGCCATATGGCAAGCTGAAAGAGGTCCTTCCTTGGCAGAGGTCTGCCAGGTGCAAAAGGAGGGCCCCATTCTTGAGGGCCTACGGTGGCAGGCCGAGGCCCAGGCAAGTGGAGACACCTCTGATGATCACCTTATCTATTGGGAGAATGGTCTGATGTATAGTGAGCCTAAGGTCCCTGAGCCTGGGGAAGCCCATTTGTTGGTGCTCCCCCAGTGCTACTGGGCTGTCTTACTGGAGCTGGCTCATGATGTACTTTTTCCCAGTTGGTCACCCAGTTTTGTTGGCCCCGGATGAGAGTGACCACAGATGGGTTCTGTAGTTCTTGCATCACCTGCCAGGCCAGTTGGAAGTCAGGGGTAAAGCGAGAGGTTCCCCTACTCCTCTTTCCTGTTGCTGGAACCTCATTTTTCAATGGTGGGCATTGGCATTGTGTGGCCTCTGTACCCCAAGACAACACTTGGCAACAGGTTTATCCTGCCACCCAGTACCCTGCAGCCATATCTGAGGACAGTGACTGCCCCCACAGGATAGTGACTTCTAACTGCAGATTCCTCACCTTGGAATACTCCTCCGGGCGTCAGACTGGATCCGGAATACTTTGAAGCAGTACCCCCTCCGAGCTGGAATGTGGCACCTGTGGCTTTGGGCCTTCGTCGTCTGTGCCAGATGTGACTTGTGCAGTCCTATATAGATGTCACTCATTTGCGCTGACATCATTTCCTTTCTTTCCATGCCTACTGACGTGGATCCAGAGCTATCTCTGGTCTCTTTGAGAACTTTTTTCCTCAAAGTTTCGAGGCCTTCATCTTTAAAAACATTTTCTCCGGTGTGCAAGGGACATGTCCCCAAATGAATCCTCTGGGTTTAAGCCTTGTGAGGACTGTCCAAGGCAGATGTCTGTTTCAAATCCCCACTTGGTGTGCCTTTGGGGCCTAGGGTCGTCCCACGACCTCCGGTGAGTGTGCCTGGATGCACCCGAATTAGATCGAGAAACTTGAGACAGTCATTTGTTGCCTGGTACAAGGAGGAGCTGTGCGGATCAAAGTCGCGGGGTTGGAACTGATCCCGGCCCTGCGAGTGCTTCAGAGAGCTGTTGAGGTTTCACTTCTCTGGTAAGTCGGAAAAGAAGCAGCTGCAATCTAGACGGGACTCCCAGTACCCTGAGTAGTTGCAGGTTCATCGCATCTCCAGGACACGCTCCCGGAGCAGTTTTTCAGTTCCGCTTCCACCTTGTGCTTCGAGCCAGCCCACGTTTCCTGGGTCTGGGGCGACTCCTGCTCAACTCCATGACTTTCAGGAGGCAATGATTCGCTCATTTTCACAAGCGGCTCCCTCTGAAGCATATTCAGGCCCCATGCAGCTAAGAGGTCTCCTAACTCTGGAGAAATCTGGCAAGACCTCTTCTGGCGCCAGTTGGGCCCTTTAGATCTGTTTCCAGAGCCGTGCTGAGCCCTGCACTGATGCTGCTACTGGCACCATCCCCTATGTAAAGATAAGCCTCGCCGATGCCGGCTTCACCAGCATTAGTAGAGCAACCAATGCCATTACTCAGCCTGCACTGCAGACCCTCTCAGGTGTGGACCTCATAGCCGCTTCTCCCAAATCCCAATTCTCACATTGTCCCCTGGCTCCCAAGCAGGGAACAATTCCTCCATGATATTTTTGACATGGATGAGGGCACCTTTGATAATACCATTAACCAGCCAAGGGGCCAGCTGGTGTGGTGAGTTCCAAGAAGCCAGGGGGCTTGATACATCACTGGATAGTTTGGTATTCTCCTTTATGTGACTAGCCACTGAGGATTCTGCATCATTTGCTTTAGTAGTGCACATAACCACAGAGATCATGGACCTTTAGCACCCTTGTTAGGAAGTGAAATCAAATTTTCTGGCTGAGGTCCTCCAACCTGACTAAACTGTTTCTGAGCCTCTTTTACCTTTCAACAAGGCTTTGACTGACACCCTTGGTTAAGCCCTGCTCAAGGGCTCTTGTAAAGTGCCAGATTTCAGACGCACTGTCCTCCACCAGGGGATCCAACCTCCCTCTCTTAGGATCTCTCCCCTGAGAGTATATTGGTGCATGCTTTGGCCTGCAGGGTGCAGCCCAACTCCTTTCCTTCCGCGCCACTTGATAGGGAGTCAAAATGCATCAACACTTTTGGTTGTAGGGTTTTCTCCTCTACAAATCTTGCTTTCCATTAATACCTCTTGTCTGCTCGGTCGTTATAGCCATGTTTATGGGCCTCATTGAGTCCTGTCTTGCCTCTAGCCTCGAAAGAGGCATTTGCCAACGTTTCCCAGGCTATGTGAGACGTCCGGGTTCATGGTAGCGAACAGAGATTAAGAGTTACAGAAAAGAACCATTTCTCTTTGTATTCTGCTGTACAGAAATATCTACTACCTGCTGGCGAAGAAGCAGCCTCTAGAAGGCTTGCAGGCTCATTTGACCAGAGCCAAGGCTGCTACTGCTTCTTTGGCACACTGAGTGTCTGTTCTGGACATCTGTCCAGCTGCTACATGGACGTCTTTCCATACATTCACCAAGCACTACTGTCTGGACAGCCAGGTTCAGCGTGACGGGCTTTTTGCCATTTCGGTCCTGCAGGACTTTTTTGTTTGAACTAGTTCACAAACCCACCTCCTAGGAGGTACTTCTCTGGTCTCTATTCTAAGGTGAGGAATCTGCAGTTAGAAGTCTCTATCAGAAGAACAAGTTACTTGCCTTCGGTAATGCATTCTCTGGTGGAGACTCTCGGCCTGATTTAGTAGTCCACGGAGGGACTACTCAGTCACAAACGTGACGAATATCTTGTCCGCCGTATTATGATCCCCATAGGATAGAATGTGATCGTAATATGGCGGACGGGATATCCGTCACGTTTGTGACGTAGTGTTCCCCTCCACCGACTTCTAAATCAGACCCAACTGCACATTCCTCATCAACCCTCCCATCCTCCCCATTCTGTGTACTGACCTCTTTCACCTAAAAAATATCCCAATCTAGCACTTTGCACACTGGTAAAGACCAATTTTGTTTTGGCTCCATGTCTGTGGAAGTATCATGAAAACAACTGTCTGCATGCATCGGTGGAGTCTATCTAGAGCTGTGCGTGTCATCGCAAGCGTGGACAACGTCCACACCGAGCTGCATGTGCCTCCTTTCGGTGCACAGGTGGTTCAATTTCAAAGTGTTCTGGAAGCAGTCTGACGCCTGGGGAGTATTCTAAGGTGAGGAATCTGTGGTTAGGTAGTCTCTACCAAAAAAGGTGTTACCAAAGGTTTAGTAACCTGTTCTACGGGACACCTACTTCATGTCAGCATACATGAAGCCAGTGTAGAGTAACCTGCAAGTTCTCCACACCATACCACCCCCAGACCAATAGGCTTGAGAGATTCAACAAGACCCTCAAAGGCATGACTATGGGCTGTCGGAGCCCTTGATACGTAAGTGGGACATCCTCTCACCTCTCTCACATGCCTGTTGTTTGCCTTCAAGGAAGTGCCTCAGAAGGGGGTAGGGTTCAGTTCCTTTGAACTTCTGTATGGGCAACCCGTCAGAGGTCATCTCTGCCTTGTGAAGTAGAGGTGGAAGCAAGCTCCCAGAGAAACCTCACCAAGATGCAGAAAGCTACATGTTGTCTCTCCAGTCTCAGATGAAGTGCTTTTGAAAAAAGGCCACTGAACCTTGTGGCAAGCCAGGAAGTCGTAAAGCTCTGGCTTGACCAGAAGGCCACTCTAGTGGTGTTTTAACGTGGCCAGAAATCTTGGGTGATGCAGCCATCGGAGTCCTGGGTCTTACAGGACCGGTGGAATGTGCCCTATATGGTCAAGGTGCAGAAGGAGGAGGCCACCTACCTGGTGGATCTCTAGGCCCCCCCAGCATCCCTTTAATGGTCCTGCATGTCAACCACCTCAAGCCCTACTTCTAGAGGTCCAAAGTCACCATGGTCTTGGTGACAGACGGAGGTGAGTAGGAGAGCGAGCCTCTTCCAGATCTCTCTCCTAAAGAGCAAGAAGGTTCAGTAGAGGGAGCGAACACCCCCCCCCCTCCCTCAACTGACTCCACACAGGAGATCGATTGCCGCCAATTGCTGGAGGAATTATCCTCCTTGTTCTCACTTACCATGTGGCTCACCACTCGGTGTACCCATGACATTGACACAGGCGCAGCATTTCAAGATTAAAATGTACAGGCTGTTTGATAAAGTGAGAGCCAGCGTCAAGGTGGATGTAGCTATTGAGCACACTAACAGCCCATGGTCCAAACCAGTGGTTCAGGTACACAAGGTTCTGTGTTACCTCAGTCACCAAGACTGACGTGCACCCCATCCCAGAGCTGATGAGCTCATGAACTGGTTGGGAGCTGCCAAGTTCCTGAGTACATTCAATCTTACATCAGGGTGCTTGTAGATTGCCTTAACTGAGGGGGCCAAGGATAGGTCTGCATTCTCCACCCCAGAGGTCCAATTTCAATTTAGAGTTAAGCCCTTTGGGTTAAAGAATGCCTCTGCCACCTCCCAGAGTTTGGCCAACCAGGTCCTGACTGGATTGGAGGACTTCAATACTGCCTACTTGGACAAGATTGTGGTCTTCAGCTCTAGCCAGGATGACTACCTGCCCCACGTCCGGGCAGTGCTTCAGGCCCAGTAGAGGGCAGGGCTGACTTTCAAGGCCAGTAAATGTCAGGGTAGGGATCAGTTGTGTACTTGGGCCACCAAGATGGTGGGGGCAAAGTACACAATGGCCTAGTGGGTGCATTTCTACTACACAATAGTGGTCCCACCAGTTTTACTGCAGCAGGAATACACTCGAGAGACACCAGGGGAAAGGAAAACTATTTCCTTTTCCCCGGTGTGCCTCTTTCACCATGATATCCCCTCAGGCGAGAGGACTTACCCAATGGTCCTCCTCTCTGGCCGCACTGGAAGCAAATGCCTTCCAGCGCATCCCCGGTTAGTCGCCATAATGGCGTGCCATGCGTGTGCTGATGTCATAATCGCGTCTTGGGTGGCAGTGCAAGTGCTTCCGCTGATATCCACTGTGAAGACATGTGGGGGGTGGGAGGACCCGTGCGGGGTGCGCCAGCCCTTTTCCAGTGGATGTGTGGTAGTGTGCTGCACACGTCCTTAAGACCTAGGAAGCGGTACTAAGGACGTGTCCAGCACATCCTTACCACCCAAGGTGCTAACGGTATGTCACATTAGACCGACCCCCTCAAGGTTAAAATCAACTTATGATAATTACACGGAATGGTGCACCCACAAATTGGAAAGTCCACAGATCTGTATCCTTTAAAAACTTCCTTTATTGAAATTTCATGTTTTACTTACAGATAGCTAAGAAAACATTTAACAATTTTCGTTCAAATAAATTTGAACTTCTTCGATAGTACACAAAGTTGTTTCTTCCTTTAGTGATTTTTCGAAAGTTCCCCTGGTTCATTTGCCAGAAATCTCATCATACTGCATAACAATGATCAATTTCAAGATGGGGTAATTGTATCCCCCAATTTTGACACCTGAATCTGCGTCTACCATCTATGCAGCATTTCTTCCTACACACGACTTCTGGAAAAAATCAATTAAAATGAACTAATATATTTATTAGTAATGGAGAATGTTTGCCAGAGGCAGCCTAGAGCTGGTTGTAGATTTGGGTGTGCGTTAAAGGTAGGCTTTGGTGAAATGTAATGATGCCGGTATCATTTTGTTAATTTTGCTTTACGTTTGTTACTTGAAATTTTGACGCCTTGTAATTAAACACTGTTCGCGGCAAATAACATAAAAGGCTGGAATGTGAGCAGATGTTGCTCACACCACTTAGGTTTTGTGATGTTGTTTTTGTTTTACCATGAAATGCATCAAAAAAAAGTTTTCCAAATCTTTTTATTGATATTTTCAGTAAAAAGAATAATACAAAAGAGAGCACCGTTAACCAAGGCATCACACACTTGGACATTTTTACCCCCCCCTCCCCCTCTCTGTGGGATTCTCAAAATTGCTTGATGGTTTTGCCATGGCCCTCTGTTTGCAGACAACAGTGTCTAGGGCATCTCAAATATTACCTCTGTAGTCATTCCAGTTTCCTCAAATTTTGAACCATTTTCGACAGCAGCCCCAACCTTCATAGACAACCCTTTCAGCGAGCATGCACCAGTCCATGTCCGGTTTCCAACCTTCTAACTGGGGCAACTGTTCTGCTCCCCACATTTTGGCGATATTTCTTTTTGCGATGGCCAATCTCAACGTTAACCATATACGTTCCATACTTGGAGCACACAAACATTTGAAATGAGATGCAGTGATTTATGATTCAAAGAGAAATGGAAACTAATTTATTTATAGCATTAGTCAAATGTAGTGGTTTGTGACAATGTTATAATTGTTTGGAGCTTTAACACCAAACAGAAAATATTCACAATCCTTCTATGTTACTAGTAAACCAGAAGATGCAATTGTTTTTAGATGAAATCAGCACAGCCAAAACGTTTTTAGTCTAAAAGACTTCCTCAGGACTGTGAAAACAAAAGACATGAGGATATGTACTTCTATTTTTCAAAGTGGTTGGTCAATCACTCCGAAAAAAAAAGGGTACCATAAAGAACCAAAAACAAAGCATCTAGGCGATGAAAAAATAGTTGTCTGACGTATAAAGCATATTGTGCACCATGCTAACCCCACTAATGTGAAAAGAAGATCTCTAAAGTGTAAATGACAACAAATATGCAACCATATAGAGAAATCCACTTATCAAGGATCGTGGGGATAAATAGTAACATGGAAGATTTATGAATATTTTCTGCTTGATGTTAAAACATTGTCACAAACCAATGCATTTGACTATTGCTATAAATAAATGAGTTTTCCCTTTCTATTTGAATCATAAATCACTGTATCTCATTTTAAATGTTTGTGTGCTCCAGGCATTGATGAAACTTTGTAGGAGTCACTTGCTTTTGCAGTTGACTTATTTGCACCTCACGGCAGCAGGGGTGACAATTTGGTAGCACTGTGTAATATTGTTTTGAATTACTGACCATACCTACAGTGAGGTTTCTATGCAGTAGTTAGTTTTTCTACTGCTGCCTCTTTTGTAATAGTACATACATTCCATACGAAGCAGGTCTGTTTCCTCCCAATCATTTAAGAGACACCATTTGCTGTTGGGGTAAGGGATTATCCACATACTAAGTTCAGACACACAAATACCGCCACCCAAAAGCCCTGTATTTTTGGACATTCCCAAATCGTATGATAAAAGGTACCAACATGGCCACAACCCCGTCTGCAGTTGCCACTTGTCCTACCCATCTTGAACAACATGGTCGGGAAGTAATCCGAACGGTGAAGGATTTTAAATTGTACTAGGCGGAAGCCAGAACGTATGGCTACCTCTCTAGAGGAGACCGTGGCTTCCTGACAGTCGTCAACCTCGAGACCCCCATATCATGCTTCCAGCTTTCACGAACGTGTGTCAGGGTCTTAGGTGTGTTTTGGGGTATTTTCTTGTATGGCAGTGATGTGGCCTTGCATGGCATATATTCGTCAAGTACTCTATACTCCAATGGTGAGGACTTCAGTAGTACTGTTTCCCTCGACAGCGCCGCCCTCAGTGCATGTCTCACCTGCAGATAGCGATATGCCTCAGTAGGTGCCTTCTGGTAGTCTTGCTGTAAGTCTGTAAAGGGAGCGACATCACCCTGTTGCTATAAGTCCCCCACCTTGGCGATGCCGATTCGGTCCCACCTATCAAAGTCCTGGAGGCGTCTCCATGTTCCCGGCACAGCTGTGTCCCAAAGGGGTGTGGCCTGTGTTGTCTTCCCTTTCCAGGCCAGGGTTCGAGTGGCTGTGTACCAGATGTCACCGACTATTGTTGTCGGTCCCTAGAGTTTCAAGCACCTGGACGGTCTGTAGAGTGTCCTTAGGTAACCCCCCTACAGCGTACTAACTTGTCCTTCTGGTAGGCCGGTTCATCAGGGACCCAAACACCCAGCCGTTGATAGTGGACAACTGCGCTGCCCAATAGTACTTTTTGATATCCGGCAAGGCCACTTCACCATCATACCAGTCCCTCTTCAAATTATGTTGTGCAATTGGCACTGGGCCGTCTTCCCTCAACAGTGTTCTGATCTCACCATCTATGGCCTTAAAGTACGACCTGTGAACTGGGTAGGGCATGTTCTGCAAAATATATAGAAAATGTGGTAGGGACATCATTTTAAACAGGGCAGCTCTGTCCAGGAGCATCAGCTGGAGGGATCTCTAATGTTTGGCATCTCGTTTTAATCTTTCTAGAGGTGGCGCCAGGTTCTTGAAGAAAAAAAAAAATAACGGGTTCATTGTGACATAGAGTCCATGGTAGCAGAACCTCTCGGCAACCAGTTCCGCAGCGCAGTCACAGGGCAGTCTTGGTGGTCGTTCTTGCAGGTTGTATAGTTGGGCTTTACGCCAATTTATCTTTTACGCTAAGTAGCTTCCAAATATATGAAATATCTGCATTGACCTGTCTAGTGTAAGCTCTGGATCTGTCACACAAAGGTGGAAGTCGTCCGCATATAAGAAGATTTTATCCTCCCATTGTTTGGTCCATTGCAGGCCCGATCCACTGGGTCCTGGAAATGCATCAAAAATTGACCCAAGAACTCATGTCACGCTAAAATATAGCGTTAAATGAGAGATTTGTACTGAAATTTCACACTATTGTACAAAAGCAAACTATGCGAATTTCGTACACCCCTAGTTGAAGGACTTCAGTGTTAGTTTTGTTTCATGTTGAACTCTTATCCATTGCTCAGCTTGGAGTAGCTGTTAACAGCTTAGATGCAGTGGCTTGATAAAAAACACTTTAATGCAGATTGTTTCTTTTTACACTTAAAACTGCAAATGATATGCATTGATGTTCATTGATTCCAGGTGGAGAACTTCATTTCCTTCAAATTGGAGGAACTTGTGATGACATTGATGAAGCAGATATACTTGATGGATCTATATCTAAAGTTGTAGAGCAACTGACAGAAGGAAACAAACCATTGTCTAATCCCTCCAGTCCAGGCATCACAGGTAATAATACATTGTGCTTATTTTGTCATGTTTCTTTATTTTTTTATAGGTAATTTGACTTTAAATGAGTTGTTTGTGTAATGGCAAGTGTATACATGATTGCAGTCAGCTTTGAGACCTATACCACGATATTCTGGTTAGACGAATGACACACTTTGGTATCCAGGAGCATTGTAAATGTACTCAGTAAATTCTGCTCCATAAAGCATACTTTTAGAGAAAGATTTACTAGAGGGAGAGATGCTTGTTTATGCACCACTCCATATACCACCTTCAAATTAGAATTTAAATTCAGTTTTTGAGTAGACTTATGTTTTTTTTTGTTTCCATCTTTTTAACCAATGTGCATTACATCCTTAAGCCACCTGACTAATAAGGCTGTGTTTTTCAATAGGTTAGTCATTGCATAAGGAGAGTGAAGCATAGGTACAGTTAAGCAACTGTATTTGTAGATTGCTTTTAGATTTGATTTGGGGGTTTTAGGTAAGACGTAACACTTTTACTACCAGGTTGTTTGGGCAGCGTTTTTTCAAAAGAATTATCTTTAGGTTGCCTGACAATATAATGGTTATTTTAATTTTTTTAACGCATTTTCCTCAATATTTTGTTGCATTTCTCAAATGTAGAAACCTAAATCCTTGCACACTAACCAAGGAAACGTGCCAAAAATGTCTGTAGTTCAGCAAAACTAAATATACTGTAGACTGTACAATTAATTATGTAATTATTGTGCTGATCACTAAAGTGGGGTAGAATCAATTAAGTTGCACAGTTCATGTGATGATGGATATCAAGGTCAGGACTAAATGAAAAGTATAAAATCTATATATTTTCAAATTTTGTATGATCTAAGATCTCTGGGTGTGAGCCAGACCTCCCTTACCCTGACTAGCTGGCTGATAGAACATGCTGAACATTTTTGTCGGATTTTTAGCAGTTTTTTTCAGAACATGGTAATTCCCTCCAGTCTTCCTTGTGCAGGAACATATGCCTTCCAGGGCTTGTCCTTTGACTTTGTTCTTCTCACCTCCTGAGCGTGGTGCTACCAGATATATATGATTTTTCTACGGGTTCAGGGTGTCCACAGACAGTAAACTGTACCCAGTGCACTTTGAAAATTTGGAAAACAACCAAAAGAGAAATGCTGGATCTGATAGAGACATCTAGCTGCAGATTCCTTAACTTAGAATATCCCCAGACGTCGACTGGATCCGGAGAATTTTTCTCAGCAGCACCTCTGCGCGCCGGGGGATGGCGCCGCATGGCTCCGCCCTGACGTCGTCCACGGACATGACGTCAGTGGAGCCATATAAGTCCCTCCCAGTGCGCTGACGTCAGTTTCCATTTTTTCCGCGTCCCAACGCGGATCCAGGAGTAGCTGTTCCTCTGGCCTATTTTCTTTTCAGGCCTTCTGGACGCCTTCAGCGTCCGGGAACAGTGTGCGATGCCTTCGGGCTTCAAGTCGTGTGAGACCTGTACGCGGCAGATGTCAGCAACGGATCCGCACGCGATCTGTATGTGTTGCCTGGGAGAGTACCGTGACTCAGAGGAGTGCGACGCCTGCCGGCAGCTGAAGCCGAAGTCTCTGCGGGAGCATTGGATGAAGTTGCTGACCGCCCGGATGTCCCGTTCGGAGTCTTCGCGTCGCCGGTCTCCATCTCGAGCTGGGGCTCCTGTTTGGGTCTGGTCACGGAGTCATTCCCGCGGACGTCGTTCACCTGAAGCAGGTACGCGCAAACACAAGTCACGGAGGTCGTCAGCCTTGCATAAACGTGACGGCGGGGCCCGCTGCTCCCGGTCTTTACCGGACACGGGTGTCCAGGAGTCGGGCCCCCCTACCCACCATTTCCTGGTGTTCGGGCGACTCGAGCCCAGATGGAAGCCTATTCTCAGGCTCTTCAGTCCATCTTTGGGTCACCCCCTCTCCCTGGCGCGCCTTCGGGCCCCCCAGAGGGGGTAGGGACTCTGGTCGGGTCTTCGCCGGCGGGTTCGCCCTCGGCACCGATCGAGTGCCCTGACACTGGTTCTGGAGTCGCTGCGACGTCGGGACACGGCCCCGATGGGCATCCAGGTCGGACGTCAAGCCCTCCTGTAACGTCTCTGCATAGCCCTGTGAGGCTCCCGACGCCGGATGTGGCTGCGGCACGGTGCTTGACTCCGAGTCGACACCGTTCTTCTCCGCAGTTCCCCATCTCAGTGGAGGTCGAGTCGACGCCGGTCCGACGCCGGGTGGACGAGTCACCTTCAGTGGTCATTGACGTCGATATGACGCCGGCTTCTGCTGTTCCTCTGTTAGGAGAGGATGAGGCCCCTGAGGGTTTCCCGCACCCAGGGTGGTTGCGGTGCTCTTCGGAGCAGGTGCCAGTAGGACAATGGTCCTTTGATCGACCTAGGGCTACTGCGCCTCTACTGTCTGGTGGACGGGTTTGCCTCCAACCGTCCCGTACAGATGGTTTATTGTCGCCACCTAGAATGGTCACGGAGGCTAGTGCGGTGTTTGCGAGGGCTGTTCGAAGGGCTGCAGATATTTTACACATGCAGCCTCCCTCAGTCTCTTTGCCTTCTGATCCTTTATTGGATCTACTCCACCCGGATGCTGTTGAGGTGGAGCCCTTGCTGCCTTTTGGCGGGTCGTTATTTGACACCCTTCTTGGGACGTCATCCGGTGACCCGGGGATGTCATCCGGTGGTCCGTCATCCTCATCCGGTGACCCAGTGGATCGGGCTATAGCACATCGTCATCGCCCGGCTCCAGATGACCCTGTCTGTTTGTTCCTCCATCCTAGGGCTCAAGGACTGGTAGTCAAGGCGGCTTCAGCCTCGCTACCTTCCTCTCCTCCCCTGCTGCTTCCTCCCACTAGGGAGTCTCGCTGGTTGGAGTCGTGTGGCCGTCATATCTTTGCGTCCACAGTTCGGGCCTCCGTGCTCTTAACACGTCTTGTGTGTTTGCACGGGCTACTTTTGCCCTTTGGGACTCAGTCGAGCGTCGTCTTCCATCTCTTCCAGAGGGTCCCCGTGCTGACCTGGATCATCTGTTGCATGATGGCCGGGAAATGGCACAGTTTTCCATTATGTCAGCCATAGACACCACTGACTCTGTGGGTCGGGCGATGGCCAGGTCAGTTGCTCTGCGTCGCCATGCTTGGCTGTGCGATGGCAGTTTCCCTGAAAATGTTCAGGAGCGTCATAGGCATCTGCCCTTTGATGGGGTTGCCCTTTTTGACAGTCATGCTGACTCAGCGGTCCACCGTCTCATGTCTGAGCTTCCATGACTTTGTATTTTCTAGTCCTTCTGCGGACGTTTACTTTCATTTTTTTTTTTGTAAACAGATTTTATTCAGGTATTAGCAATTGTAGAAAAAACATTACATTAAGGCTTGAGTGAATATATCAGGGAGCAGTCCCTGAGTCCATGTAATCCCCATCAAATACTGTCCAGTATCAGCTGTAAGTGATCAACAAATGTGGTCCATAAATCGGTTGATCCTAACATGCACTATACAGTGGAGTGGGTTCACAGAGGACATTCATTGCGTCCTGTCAGTAGGAGCACTCCTAACTTCACAGCTCGGTCCAGTGTCATTGCGCAACAACCCCATGAACCAATTAGAAATCAAGGAATAACCCCCGCCCCCCTCCCTCTCGTATAAAACTCCCCCCGGACGTTTACTTTCATATGCAGTGTTGTCTCGGTTTGTTCTGGTATCAGTCAATGGGTTCATGATGTTAATTCCCAGACGGTCTGTGCGGCTAATCCGCAGTTTTTGCCCTTATTTGGTGCAGCTGGTTCTGCTTTTCCTTTCGCGTCCTCTGTCTATGAGTTCGTCTCAAGAGATGCACCCCTTGCTTATGGGGATGAGACTTATCCTATTTGGGGTAACCGTTGGCTATTGTATAGCTGTCCTTCCTTGCCGGGAAGCTTTGTAGGCTCCTGCGGAGTCTTCTTAGGCAGGGTTATCCTACGGATCAGACTGTGGTCTTTTCCTGCTATTGTGGGACCCCCCTCTTCCTTCCCTCCCCCTGGTGCAGCCCACAGGTTGGCTTCCAGTGCTTCTGCATTGTGGTCTGCGGTTGGTCCGTAGCACTTCCCTGCATCTGTGGATGCTGACTTCTTCGAGGTGTTGTTGGGTTTCTGCCACGACTGGCTCATCCTGGCGTGTTCTTTCAGCTTCGCTGTGCTCTTTTTCTCTACGTTGGCCGTCATTGCCCCTCAGCAAGTGTCCCTTGGGGGACATGTTGTTCTGTTACGTTCCGGCACAGTTCTTACGTGTTCTATGCGGGCACGTCATGTGGGTACACCCAAGTATGTTCACTATCTGAAAGAAACACGTTAGTGATGGATTCCTTACCTTAGAATTACCTCCAGGCGTCAGACTGGATCCGGAAAGTTTTCGTCAGCAGTACCCTTGCGCGTCAGAAGGTGGCGTCGTGCGGCTCCGCGTCCGTCGTTGGCGTCGTGGTTGCCGAGATGACGTTGTGGCAGCTACTTAGACGCCGCCCTCGCGTGCTGACGTCAGTTCTTTCTTTTTCCGCTCCAGCAAGCGCAGATCCGGAGAGAGCGGTACCCCCAGTCACTTTTTGACTGAGTTTTTTCGAGGCTTTTTGCCTCTATTTTTTGAGTCGATCGACTCCTGGTGCAGTAGGAATGCCCGGCTTCAAGACCTGCGTGGACTGTCTTCGCATGATGTCGGTGACGGACCCGCACCGCGTGTGTCTTTACTGCCTGGAGCGCGACCACGACCCAAAGTCGTGCTCCGACTGCCGGGCCATGGCGCTGAAGACTTTGCGGGAGCGGTCCCGAAAGTTGCTAGAAGTCCGGCAGTCGGCTCCGCGCCGCTCAAGGTCCCGGTCCCATGGGAGGTCGAGGGACCGGTCACGGAGCCGCCACTACCGTTCATCGGGATCGAAGTCTTCACATTTGGGGGTCAGGTAAGACGAAGCACTCCAAGTCGAAGAAGCGCCATCGCTCTCAGACTTTCCCTCGCGCGACGCATCTGGGGGTGCGGGTGGTGCCTCCCCTGCGACTCCGACAGAGCCTACGCAGTCTCCGCCGGCCTACCCGCTCTTCCTGGGTCCGTCGGCGACTCCGGCCCAGCTGCAGGAATTTCTGTCAGCCATGGCTCGCCTCTTTGGGCCGTTGGGCCCCGCCGGTGCGCCTTCGGGACCCGCGGGCCCGACTGGGGGTTCTAGCCCTTTACTGCTGGTGGCTCCGGCATCGCTGTCGGCTCCGGCACCGCAGGACCCCCATGGATCCGGGCCTGGATCCCGGTCGACGCCGGTTGACCTTGTGACACCTCCACCGACGTCACCGGCACCACCTCCGATGTCGCCCGGCCCACCGGACGACGTTGCCCCTGGTTTCAGCCCCGATGTGGATACGGCGCCGGACCGGCGTCGCTCGACGCCGATTCCGGCGCTGATGGATTTCTATCCCTATGTCCGTCCTCCTTATTTTCGGCCTGTTTATCAGCCTTCGGAGGAAGGGGAGAACTGGGAGGGGTCTGAGGACCCTCTCACAGCACAATGTGAGTTTGACCCAGACTGGGCAGAGGAGTTGGGGGATGCCAGTGGTCTTGATACCTCTCCTGACCTTGGCATGCTGTCTCCTCCTACCGTGGCTACGGAGGAGGGTGCAAGTTACGCAGTGGTGTTGCGTAGGGCGGCTGAGGCCCTCCGCCTCGAGCTCCCTACAGTGGCCGTCAGGAGTAACCTCCTGACAGAAGTGCTTCAGCCGGCGGCTACCTCTTCGGAGCCACTGCTGCCTTTTAACGATGCACCTTCGGACGTTCTTTTGGGCACCTAGTCCAGGCCCAACACAGGGGCTCCTGTGGATAGGAACGTGGCCCGACGCCATCGCCCGGCCCCGGGCGACCCCCTTTTCCTTTCCCAACACCCCACACCTGAGAGCTTGGTTGTCCAAGCCTCTGCGTCCCCGAGCGCATTCCCTGCCGCACCACCGGACAGGGAATTCAAGAAACTGGAGCATTTTGGTAAGAAGATTTTTTCTTCCGCCAGTTCAGGGCTGCGGTCTGTGAACACCGCATGCCTCTTGGGCCGTTATTCCCACTCTGTGTGGGATACGGTGGTGCACGTGCTGCCTCAATGTCCGGAGGAGGCCCGGACAGTGCTCTCTCAAGCTATTGCTGAAGGGAGGGATGCAGCCAAGTTCACTATTCGTTGTGGCCTTGACACCGCCGACTCGCTGGGCAGGGCGATTTCCACGACGGTGGCGCTCCGTCGCCACGCCTGGCTGAGGACAACTGCTTTTTCTGGGGATGTCCAAAACACTTTGATGGACATGCCCTTTGATGGCTATCGCCTTTTCGCCAACAAAGCAGATAGTGCGTTGGACCGCTTTAAGGACTCGCGGGCTACGACCAAGTCCTTGGGCCTTTCCACCACGCACCCTCTTCCGCCTTCTGCTTTTCGCTCCTTTCGTGGCCACGGAAGGGGCGCCCGACACGTTCGTTTCAGAGCCACAGGCCTGCTCAGCAACAGTCTCAGCGCGGACGTGGGACCCCCCCGAGCCGGGTCAGGGGGCCAGCGAGCGGGTCAGTCCACCTCCTCCCCAGCCACCACTGCCTCCAAACCTTCCTAGTCCGGTTTTTCAGGCCCATCAAACGCCAGTGGGCGGCAGGATTCGCCATCACCTCCCCCACTGGCGCACCATCACTTCGGACAGGTGGGTTTTACAAATAGTCCGAAGGGGCTACTCACTCCCCTTCGAGACTACCCCTCCAGCCATGCCACCCCAGTACCACCGCATGTCGGGGGATCACTTGGTACTTCTTCAACAGGAAGTCGCTGCCCTCTTGGCCAAGGGGGCCATCGAGCGCGTTCCTGCGCCAGAAGTAGGACGTGGTTGTTACTCCCACTACTTTCTGGTGCCCAAGAAGGACAAGGGCCTGCGTCCTAGCTTGGACCTCAGGGACGTCAATCGCTTCCTCCGGAAGGAGAAGTTCAAGATGTTAACTCTAGCTCAGGTCTTGTCTGCCCTCGATCCTGGAGACTGGATGGTAGCGTTGGACCTGCAGGACGCATATTTCCACATTCCCGTCCTGCCGGCCCACCGGCGTTACCTGCGGTTTACGGTAGGCCACGAGCACTTTCAGTTTACTGTGCTCCCCTTTGGCCTTACCAGCTCATCTGCGCAGATCAGGGGTTCCAGTCTTCCCCTATCTCGACGACTGGCTGTTGAAGGCGGGCTCGCCCCGGACAGTCGTCTCCCACCTCCAGACTACGGCCGACCTTCTGCATTTGCTGGGGTTCTCCATCAGTGTGCCCCAGTCGCACCTGATTCCCTCTCAGAAGCTCCTCTTCATCAGAGCGGTTCTGGATACGGCGCACTTTCGGGTCTATCCTCCCGAACGGCGAGTCCAGGATATTCAGGCTCTGATTCCGATCTTTCAGCCTCTATCCTGGGTTTCGGTCAGGATGACCCTGAGGCTGCTGGGCCTCATGGCCTCCTGCATCCTGCTGTTCGATCATGCCAGATGGCATATGCGGGCTCTGCAGTGGGACCTGAAGTTCCAGTGGGCGCAGCATCAGGGAAACTTGTCCGATTACGTCCAGATCTCGGAGGGCACTGCTCAACAATTGCAGTAGTGGCTCACGAACCAGCATTGGGTCAATGACAGAACCCTCTCCCTTCCCCAACCGGAGCACACAGTGGTGACGGATGCGTCCCTCCTGGGATGGGGCGGCCACATGGGAGAGGCGGAGATCAGAGGCCTCTGGTCTCCGGTGGAGTCCAGGCTCCATATCAACCTTCTGGAGCTTCGGGCGATTCGACTTGCACTGAAGGCATTCCTTCCCTCTGTCAAGGGGAGAGAAGTGCAGGTGTTCACAGACAACACCACCGCCATGTGGTACTGCAACAAACAGGGCGACGTGGGGTCGTGGACCCTATGTCAGGAAGCCCTGCTCCTCTGGACATGGCTGGAACGTTAGGGCATTTCCCTGGTGGTTCAACACCTGGCAGGTTCCCTGAACGCCAGGGCGAACGAACTCCGCCGCAGGTGCACGATGGATCACGAATGGTGTCTTCAGTCGGAGGTGGCGCAAGGTCTCTTTCAGCAGTGGGGAGAGCCTTGGTTAGATCTATTCCCCACCAAAGAGAACGCGCAATGTCAGCAGTTCTGCGCGTTGGAATTTCCAAGGCGGCACTCGCTAGGCGACGCTTTTCGTCGCGAGTGGAGTTGCGGTCTGTTGTACGCCTTTCCGCCTATACCACTTCTGCCCAGAGTGCTGAAGAAGATCAGGCGCGGGCCCAAGTCGTTCTTGTGGCTCCGGACTGGGCTCAAAGGGTTTGGTATCCCGAGCTACTCAGTATGAGCGTGGATCCCCCGATCCGTCTGCCTCTTCGGGAGGATCTTCTGTCGCAGCAGCAGGGGACGGTCCTCCACCCGAACCTGTCCAGTTTCCACCTCTTTGCGTGGAGATTGAGCGGCGGCAGTTGATTCCTTTCGACTTGCCTCCTGAAGTCTGTGATGTCATTCTGGCAGCCAGGCGTCCCTCCACTAAGTTGGTATACGCCTGCAGGTGGAACAACTTTGTGGCATGGTGCACAGCAAAGGCTGTGGATCCCCTTTCTGCCCCTCTTTCAGAAGTCCTACTGTTCCTTCTTTCTTTGGCCCAGCAGGGTTCTGCTCTGGGCACTATCAAGGGCTACCTTTCTGCTATTTCAGCATTTCTTAGGCTTCCTGATCAGCCCTCTCTTTTCAAGTCCCCTGTTGTCAATAGATTTCTCAAGGGCATTACTCATCTTTTCCCTCCTATTCCCTTCGTAATGCCTCAGTGGGACTTGAACCTGGTTCTCACATATTTAATGTGCACCCCCTTTGAGCCTCTTCACAACTGTCATCTTCGTCAGTTAACTTTGAAGACTGCTTTCCTGGTTGCCATCACCTCTGCTAGGAGAGTGAGTAAGCTCCAGACTTTTTCTTGCAAACTTCCTTTTCTGTCTGTCCATCCGGACAAGGTTGTGCTCAGAACACGTCCATCTTTTCTGCCAAAGGTTGTCACTGCCTTTCACATCGGGCAGACCATCACTTTGCCCACCTTCTTTCCGCCTCCGCATCCTTCCAGAGAGGAAGAGAGGCTCCACCGTCTGGACCCAAAACGTGCGCTCTCATTTTACCTGAATCACACACAACAGTTCCGGGTGGATGACCAGCTCTTATTGGCTACGTAGGCGCCAAGAAAGGTCGGGCCGTACACAAGCGGACTATCTCCCGATTGGTCGTCTTGTGTATTAAAGCCTGTTATTCTCTGGCGAAAAAGGAGCCTCTGGTGGGGCTGCGCACCCATTCCACCAGGGCGACGGCTGCCACTACGGCATTGGGACGTGGTGTCCCCTTACAAGAAATCTGTCAGGCAGCTACGTGGGCCTCGTTGCACACTTTTACTAAGCATTATTACCTGGACAGCCAAGTCCGGAGAGACGGCTTCTTTGGCCGTTCTGTTCTCCGGGACTTCCTGGTGTGATCTTGGTTCGCAGACCCACCACCGGGGTTGGTATTGCTGGGGTATCTATTCTAAGGTAAGGAATCGATCACTAACGTGTTTCTTTCAGATGCACAAGTTACTTGCCTTCGGTAACGATATATCTGTAAGAAACATTAGTTAGTGATAGATTCCTTACCGCCCCACCCATCCTCCCCGTTCTGCGAACTGATTTCTAGGGTTAAGGTCATCCCTTTTAGGGGCCTAGTTTCTATGCACCAGTGGTCAGTATCTTGCATGTCTCTGCGTTCCTGGCGCGGAAGTCGTGTACAGAACTGACGTCAGCGTGCGAGGGCGGCGTCTAAGTAGCGCCCGCGACGTCATCTCGGCGACCACGACGCCAGCGACTGACGCGGAACTGCACGACGCCACCTTCCGACGCGCAGGGATACTGCTGACGAAAACTTTCTGGTTCCAGTCTGACACCTGGGGGTAATTCTAAGGTAAGGAATCTATCACTAACTAATGTTTCTTACAGATATATCGTTACCGAAGGTAAGTAACTTGTGCGTCACGGGGTGCCTGCGATATCCCTTGCGCCTCTGAATTTGCTGTTTTCTACTCTCCACCCTTTGGGGTGGGGAAGTGCTTTGGTCTTTTCTCGTGGCTCAGACCCTGTCTGGTCTTTGTCTATGGGCGGTGGAGTCCCCGCCAGACATGTCAATGCTGTATGTTGCCTTGTGCCTTACTTTCCTGTGCACTTTCCAGGCAGGGGTTCAAGTTCCTGTGCTCATTGCCGCGCAGGAGTTCAGATGCTTTCTGCTCCGGGCTTCTGCTACTGTTGTCAGTGGAAGTGCTCTCTTCAGGATACTCACTGTCATTGTGCGGTCTTTGTATATGGATCTCTATACAATTTCCTGTTACTCTATGTACGTGTAGTACTAACTCATTCCTCGTTCGTGTGGTGGTCAGTCTCTCCGTCTGTCATGCAGGGGACCGGGGTTCCTCTCCGTCTGGTAGCTGATGTTACCTTATGTTTCTGTACATTGTCCTGTCCTGCTGTGTTTCACACCGGTACTGTTGGGTACCTATGGTGTGGCCTTCTTTCTCTAGGGCATGCTCTTCGAGCCCTTTTCAATTTTTTCTTAGCTGTGTACATGTCTATATGTACATCTGCCTTGCGAACTACACACACAGAGAGGTCACACATACAAGGTTTTTCCTTGCTGCTGTATCTGAGGCATTTTGCCCCAACCTCTCTCTCTCGCTCTCTCTTTCTCATGGGAGCGAGCATTCTGTGTGTGTCCGGCTTGCCGGGTCCTCTTTGCCGGTTGGCTGGTTGACTACCTGGTAATGCGTCTCTCTCTATCTCTCTGCTGACGCATCCGTGCTGTTAACGCTACATTACATTGGGCATTACATATATGTGGTGTGGTTTTCACAGTACACACTGTCTGCTCATGTGTACTCCTGTCCTCCACATACATGTATCTCCTGGTAGTCATGTTTCTGTATATACTCTGCATGGTGACATCTGTCCCCTCACATGTCATTGTGTATCCACTTTTGTGCATGCTCAGCCTGTATGCTCTTCGAGCTCTTTATCTCTTGCGGATCCATCGGATCCTGTGCTCAGTTCACCTTCTTTTGCAAAAGTTTCTGGACTCTCTCACATTCAGCACTACCATTCTGGTTCTGTGCTTCCTTTCATCCCTGTCTGGGCGAGAGAGGTTTCGTACCGTCCCTTGAGGGATTGTGGTGCCTTTGCCTCCCCTTGGTTTTCTGCTCCTTACAGAGCTTACTGGTCTGGTGTCGGCCACGCTGGCATTGCTGTCCCCACCATGTTTTAGTCAACTTGTTGATGACTAAGTTCTCTTGGAACTTGGTGGGTTTCAGTCGCAGATCCTCCTCCAGTGGGTTATGGCCTTGGTATCCATTCTAAGTTAAGGAATCTGCGGCTAGATGTCTCTATCAGATGAACGAGTTACTTACCTTCGGTAACAATGTATCTGGTAGAGACAGTCTAGCTGCAGATTCCTTCACGCCCACCCATCCTCCCCGCGAGGACCATTTCAGGTTTGGTTTTACTCACTCGTCTCCTTTCAGGGGGCTTTTGTCTTCCTGCGGGGTGGCCTCTTCCACCTCCCTCCTCGGCAGGATGGCTCATTCTGTTTTATCTGTTATTTCTCCACCCATTATCGTGATTGGGTGGTAGGTTCATGTGTCCTTCTACGCTCCTACACCCTGGTACTTCCAGTATGGAGCTTACTCATGTTCTTCTTCCCTCACTCCCACCATCCCCTGTCTTTTCTCCATTACTTGGGATCTCTTGACTCTGCTACAGTCAATTGGTTCGGGGGCTATTTGACTGTGCCTCAGTCAATAGGCCTCTTATCGGGGGTATGGTTGCACATTCCCTGTTGTTGCCGACCTGTGGTCGATTATCGTGAGTCATGTTGTTCCGGTCTTGTTGCCCTTAACGGTTGCATCCTTTGGTTGCAGTCTTGCTGTCGTTTGCCATGACATTCATTTCAATGCCATTTTGCCTCATAGGAGGGCTTAGTTTTCGCTTTTCTAAGAGCGGGTACTCTGCTCTTTTCCTTCAATTCCTTTCAGTATAAAGTGCTCTTTCACTGTCAATTATGGTGATTTTCTCACCATTCTATTCTTTCTGTCATTGTTTCAATGTTTTTTCATCTTTTTTGGCACACTGTTCCCACACTCTCACAGTTTTAGTAGTGGCTCCGCATTGTGGTGCGGATAGGTTTCACCGAAGAAAACTGACGTCAGCGCGCCGGGAGGGACTTATATGGCTCCACTGACGTCATGTCCGTGGACGACGTCAGGGCGGAGCCATGCGGAGCCATGCGGCGCTGTCCCCCGGCGCGCAGAGGTGCTGCTGAGAAAAATTCTCTGGATCCAATCTGACGCCTGGGGATATTCTTAGTTAAGGAATCTGCGGCTAGACTGTGTCTCTACCAGATACATCGTTACCGAAGGTAAGTAACTCGTTCTTTAAGATACCTGTGTTTTGGTTGCTGGAATCACCCCATGCTGTATGGAGACATTCCACAGCCATTTATTTTGTACACCTACACATCTTAAGGTTTCTATTGTTGGATGTCAGATCCACCTCACCCCAATTGCCTGGGTGGGGCACTGTGCACAACAAGACGTTTGTTAGATTTCCAGCATTTTTCCCCAAAACATGGTAGTTTCATTCAGTTTTCATCACTCAGATACACATCCATTCAAATGCTTGATTGACATCTGTGTTCCCTGAGGTATTTTAAGTGTGTGGGTTAACAAACTTGTGGGTTTTCCCTAGGTTTTTTCAGGGGTTCACGTACTAGACCCCACAGGATAGTTTTGATGGGAGGTAGATTCCATGGGGAAGGTCTGCAGGATTTTGGCCTGGGGTCAGCAGAGGCAGAGGTTAGCATATCAACCCCAGACACTTCTAAAAACTAGAGGTAGAGACTGGGGAATCTATGGTGATGTGGCGTCTGTGAATCTCAGCACATTTTATTACTAAAAATCCAAATGTCACAGTATGGGTAAAAAAAAAAAAACTATTTCTTCTCTTTTCTGTGTCTGAAAACTCCACAGTCTCAGTCACTAGACAAAAGTCCTAGTAGCCTGTGTTCCCAGACTGATCACGATGAGAACGGTACTCGCATCTGTGTGCGGCCTATTCCAAGGGACAGGATAAGGCCAAAACTTTGATTATGTGGAGACCACATTAACACAATATTGGCTTCACACAGTCACAGATTTGTCCTATCAGTAACAACATTCCCAGCCCAACACATGAGGTGCTGTTTTTATTGTTAGAAGTGTGGGAACAAGGGTTAGTTGAAGTTCTGCTGTTTAGCACAAAATCTGGAACTTCCCTTCACAGAAATATGAGGAAATTCTTTTGTTTACCCATGTTACCCTGCACAGAAATATCAGAAAATTATTTTGTTTACATCTGTTTATCCTTTGAAGGGCATTCTGGGTAATAATAGGTAGTCTTAGCAACCCAGGACTCCTCCAGGTGTCTAATTTCCAATAATGTTTCAGGTTGGTAGGTTTCCGTATGTGCCGCCATCCCCACAGCCAAATGCTGCCACTACCCAAATTCTGCAACTACCCACATCCCAACATTCAACCCAGTTCAAAAACCATTTTCTTGTGCTTTCCACGATCATGTGCATGGGCCTTTACTGTCCATGGCAATACATAAGTGGGCATCCTTTTTAATTGGCAGTAGTGTTCGAATGCAAGACGGTAGAATTTTTGCTGATATCTGTATGCATCTTTGCCACAGGAAGGAGCCAGACTGTTTGGATGTTTTCCTAGTCTGAGAAAAAAAATCCAGAGTCTGGCTCTTTGCTGGGGCACAGACATACAGCTCCTTCCTCCCTCCATGCTTCTCTTGGACTGAGAATCACTGGGAGTGAACAATCTGTGTGAAACCGAATTAGGAAGTGGGATTTGAATCTGAGGGTCTAGGAACAGTCCTAGTCCACCCCCTTCCAATGCCTACCACCTGACTCATTTTCTCTGTTGTGTTTGGAGGGATGGTGAGAGGAAGGTTGGAAGAAGCTGTGCTTCACCTCCTGCCTTCTTTCACCTTCCCCCCAGCTGCCCCCCACCTGCCTTCTTTCACCTTCCCCCCACCTAAAGAAAAAAGGATCTAGCTGATTGCACTGGCTAGGGATAGAGGAGATGGAGACTCTGATAGCCCCTCCCATAGCCCAGCACACTAGCTCGATCCTAGAATGGACTTGGCAGGGGCATCCTTCCTAGGTATATCCGATTTGTGTCTGATGTTATAAATGACGACACAAGCATATCAATGAGGCGGCATTGGAAGTGAGCATGAGTTTGTCGGTGATAGGATAGGGTAGGGTAGGGTAAGGGCAAACTCCCTTCGACCACCCCAGTGCTTAATTTGAGCCGGTGTTTTCCGGTGCTCAGCATCAGCACTTAATCATCAACACCAGCGCTTTTCATGAGCACCAGTTAAAGACACATTCTTTTATGGTAGGCAGAGGGAGATTAAGTGATTTGCCCAGAATCACAGAATGTTGAGCCGGCGTCGAGACTCTAACCTGGTTTCCCAGCTACGAAGTTGGCAGCTCTGGCCATTACGCCACATCTTCTCCCCACCTTTATGGTTAGCAGTTGGTTCTGTTTTAGGCGGCGCTAATATGCGAAATGGGCTGGTGCAAGCTGCCTCCTGAGAAAAGCCCCAGCACTTTATTTTTTTTTTTTTTTACAAATTAACCACTGACCACCCTTAGAATGAAGAGGAGCTTGCTTCTCCTTCAAGAATAAAAATGTGAAAGTGTCCTATGTGCATTAAGCCCTGGCTGCCGATGTATATGTCATGAGGGTGCCCTGCAGACATCTTTTCATGACCTATATAAACATCAGTAGATCAGTTGAGGGGTTAATGCAGTCTGAGATTTTACTCTGAGTGGTGGGCAAAAGCTGGTTTGAGGCATCTTACCAGCTTGCACTGGTCAAAGAGGACCAGTGGCTAGCACACAAAAATGTCTAACCCTACTTCTGCCTAAATAGACATATTTTCAGCAACCATCTGCACCTGAGAAATTTCAATTCTAGTGTTAGATGCATTAAAAGGGAGTTCCTTGGAGAATATCCTCGCTCATAATGGGTTCTTCCATTAGATATCTGGCTGAATGGACAGCAAGGTTTAGTTTGCAAATCAAAATCTTCCGAATGGAAGGTAGGGGTCGAATAGTTCAACCAAGTAATCCAGTGAGCATCCATGTATAATTATAATAATAATAAATTTTAGCATTAATTGCAAAGCTACCAGAGGGAAGCCTTATGCTTGGTATTCTACCACAACTATGGCAGATTAGTACTACTGTTCAGCTATTGTGTGAAATATCTGAAACTGTTTTAAATCAGAGTTCTGGTTTCAAGCACAACGAAGAGAGAACAATGAATGCATTTGGTAGTAAATGTTGCATAATGTGGAAGTTGCTTTGGTAAAATGTATGCAGTGTATTTGTGAGACAAGTTGCTGTCCTCTAATTATTTTGTGTTGTGCTTATTTAGGAGTTGATCTCCTGGTAGACCTGCCGTTTTCGCTTGAAACCTTAATGTCAATGGTGGAGCTTACCCGTTTCGAGACCTTAATACCACGGTTTTCAGCTACTGTACCCCCATGTTGGGTTGAGGTACAGCAAGAACAGCAGCAGAGGCGACACCCTCAGCATTTACATCAGCAACACCATGGTGATGCTGCTCAGCACACACGTACTTGGAAGTTGCAGACTGATAGGTAAATTGATTGTGCTAGTGTTATTTGAGTAACATGTTTTCATTAAAACTTGTAAAAATATAAATTGTTAAATGCACTCAAACAATATAGTCTGCTTGATAGCCATTACTTCACCTCTCGAAAAGACAGGGAAAGGTAAAAGATATCTCTTATTGCTGCATAATGTATTTGGATTTGCATGGCTTTCATATTCTCTGTAATGTGTATAATTATTTGCAGGAATAATTTTCAACTTTGTATATTTAATTCCTATGTTAATTTCCATGTTGGTTCTCCAGCACTGTAGCTTTTATAGATGGAAATGTTTGAATGTTCCCCCATGTCTGGCTGGGAAATCTGTAACAATTCTTAACATTGAAGCAATTGGGGGACTCTCTTCTAAAACCAGTTCAACTTTATTTCATCCAACCAGAGAAGTGGGTTGACCATATCACCATACTCTACGATAAGAGGGAAGCTGTTCTCCCTGCGGGTGGTATAGAAAGTATGATCAGTTGTGAATATATCGAGGCAACATGCGGTGATGGCAGTGGAGGACCCCTTTTTAGCCTGGATGATACTCTTAGGGCCTTTGACAGATTGAAACAACGAAAGCCCAGGGCCTGATAAGATACCTGGCAACTTGTACAATTCAGAGCAGCTAGTTTTGGCCCCCTTTATAAATCTTATGTCCAAAGCTGTTGCCGATGGGGGAGAAATACCAGAAACCTGGAGAGGGGCGGAAATAAAAACCATACACAAGAAAGGAGATGCTTCCGTTCCATCGAATTATAGACAGATTAGTCAAATAGACTTGCAAAAAATCTTTGCCAGACAAGTTTTGGACAAACTGCTAACCTGGATAGAAGATAACGAGATCCTGTCACCTTACCAAGCTAGATTTCCCCCCAAAACCAGCACGTGACCAGGTGTTCAGGTTTACTTTACTCACCTGGAAATATGTACTATTAAATAAGCAAAAATTGTACATAGCTTTTGTCGATCTCCTAGCTGCTTTTGATCTCGTGCCCCGGGAAACGCTATGGCAAGTTCTACTAGGGATGGAGCCCCAGCAAACCTGGTAAATCTCCTTGTGATGCTGCTTGAGGGAAATTATGCTCTGGTTAGGGGGGAGATCTGGTGAACTAACTTCCAAGATCCCTATTCGGCGCGGGGTACGCCAAGGTTGCGTGCTTGCATCTACATTGTTCTCCCTTTATATAAACGAGGTAGTTAACGAACTGCGGGATTGTGAAAATGATTCTCCATTGTTAAACGGTAGGAAAACACCAATTCTGCTGTTCGCTGACGATTCGCTAATTATTTCCAGGACCCCAATGGGCCTCCGGAAGCTAATTGACAAATTCTTGGCGTTGAGTGAAACCAGGGGCCTGGAATTACATGTGGAGAAGACCAAGTTCATGGTATTTGGTACGAGCAAGGGTAAAACAAGACCAGTGAAGATAGCAGGAAAACCCCTTGAGAGGGTGACCAAGTTTGACTATCTCCGAGTAAGGTTAACCGATACCCTGGGCTGGTATCTCCAACTCGAGAAAGTTACCTAACCTTATGTCACAAATCCAAACCCATACTCCGATTCCATAAACTGGCTCTGTTCCAATCGATTACCCCCGCTTTAGAGGTCTACTGGATGAAAGCCCAAAATGCAGCACTTTATGGTGCAGAGCTTTGGGGTCACGTTGACACGCACAAACTAGTGGTGAGTGAACATATTTGCCAGATCCCTTGTCTCTGTCCCAGCTAGTATTCTGCTGACTCCGTTGTTTTTTGACCTAGGGTTGAAGAGAATTGGAGATGTGGCCGCAATAAAACCATTGATCTACTTGCTGCGTTTGTGGACCACCCCGGAGTTAGGAGAATACTGTGAATCACTGAAAGAAGTTGTACATTTAAGTGGTGCCAAACTGATTCTTTGGCTACTCAATGTTAAATCTTGGTGTGGATCAGTGGGGTTGATCTACCTCTGGGACTGCCCGGAGTGCATTAGTAAAAAAGACATAGCTATTGTGAAAGCTAAATATTGGGTTTTTGTGGAGGAACGGTATGTCACAAGCAGAACTGGTGGCGTCTAACCACTGAGTTTTTAAGCTTCAAGCCTTTTCACAAGTTCAAGCCCTTTTATGATCTGATTATACCACCTGTGGCAAAGTCTCTACATGAGATTTCAACTAGGTTATTTACCCCTAAGGTCGTTTAATACATGGGCCTCCGACTCAGACCTAACTACATGCCCAGCCTGTGGTTATGCCCTGGAGACTGTTGAACATATCTTATTTTTCTGTACTGAATGCCACTTCCTTCGCAGAAAGTGAATTTGTCCTGTTTTTTGTAGTTTGGGAACCAGACGCTATCGAGTTGCACTGAGGATACTAAAATCTGATACTACAGCACCCATTGTTTTTGCTGTAAGTAGGTTCTTGATGATTATTTGGTTCAGGCGACAGAAGTTTATGTCCCAGGTTGCCCGAGAGGTTCCTGTATTACCTGAGTTGTAATTCTGGTCAGGATAAAGGGAATGTTGTTGCAGGAATTGTTATCCAGGATTTTTCGATCATTTGAGGCACCTAGCACTTTATGGATATGACCGTATGTTACTGACTCGGTTTTTATTCATGGGAGTTGTATCATGTCGTCTTGGATGTACAATTCAGGTTATTTTAATCTGTGATTGTTATTTATTAATTGTGCATGGTTTGAATCAAGTGAATGAAATTTTAATGATGTTGAAACAGTCATGAATTTTAAAATTATGATACACACAGATTATGTGGACTTGACAACTGGAGGTATTGGCCGTTTTGAGTTCACCGATCCAACGGTGCCAATTTATATGATCAACTGGTTATCTTATTGAATCTGGGATCGTGTATTTATTATGGCTGCTATATTTTTTATGTACTGTATGTATTTATTGCTATGCACTTTTATGGTCGCATGACCGAAATAAAGTTGCATTGTCCAGCCCAACTTACTTTTACCTATACCTTCCTGTGCCAACGCCTCCCCGTAACTTCTTCTTTCTTCATATTTCTAACCGCTTTTTCATGTGCTTGGTTTCTTCCAAGAGCCATGCTATTTTCTCACGTTCATCTTTTGTTTTCACTCTTTCCGGCTTTGGACTCATGTCTGGTGCTTCCGCGCTCCAGTGCTTCCTGTTCCAGACTCTTTACCTCAGGAAATGGAGCCCATAGAAAAAGAAAGAATATGTTTAGACTAGATTGCCCTACAGAGATTGTTGATTGTTCTACAAGTGCTTATTTGCTTAGAAATGACAAGAGCCAGGAGGGGCAAGTTCTTCGCTAAGCATTGGAGGTTCTGGAAATGTAACAACATTCTTGAATGTAGCATTACTGGCTTCTGCAGCTGATTTGACAGATCACAAGCCCCACATTGTGAGAGAATCGGAGCCTGCCAAAATGGTGAGCCCCACAGATCCTCTGCCTTTTCAGAAGTTGCCATGATTCCCTTGCTGTTCTCCTTTAGTTTGAGACACTGCTCTTACTGAAGTCTTGCTGCTTCTGGCAAACTCACATATTGACTATACTTGCCGCAGTCGGGAAACACAGTAAAGCATGTTCTGCTCCCACTTCACTAGTTAATTTTCTCTCTCGCACAATGTGGTTTCTGAATAATGAGATGAGCACTGCGGAAGAAGAAACTGGGAGTTACACAATGAGCATGTTTGGAAGTTTTATTGATTTCCCCCATCGGTTCTAGGCAGGATTTGTTTAACTTGGTCAGTTCATCTGGGGGCATGAATAACCCATGTGTTAATAATGAACCTTTACTTATCAACCTAGTTCTTGTCCCTCTGATTTCTAGCTCCCCTGTTACATTCCATATAGGTACCCCGATATAGGCCCTGGGTAACATCACAACCTTTTACCTATATTCGTCCCTACATTACATACATAACGGGCTGCAAGGACTGACCCTTTACCTAGTTACAGTACTACCTACAGAACGTGGGGTTTTCGATGAACAATAGCCTCATACATTATGCATGAGGATCCTTGGATTCTTGGGAACTCAGCAGGACTACCACCTCCTGCATAATAACTATGTACAAGGTTCATTCCCAACGTCATCCTAAGTCCGACAGTGGCACAGCAAGGTAGAACCCCATGGGATACCTTCGGGTATATAAACATCACATCTTGCTGAGATAGTCTGAGGAGATCACGACTTCCATGCCGACACACTGACGCGAGACGCTGAGGTTCCTGCATGCAGATATTCCAGCTCGCAGTGGTCTAACATCCCTTGCGGGTGTCCAACTCAAGACAAAGACGGGGTCCCACAGTCTCTCACTTCAGGTAATGGGATTGACTTTATCCTAGAGGGATTCTTGGCTTAATACCTACATACATACTAGGTACACTTAGGTACATCTAGTTAGGATTGCATCGTAGGAGTACACATATCATTGTCATGTATTTTATATACTTGCCTGTATTCATGATTATAGCAAAATGGTAGAAATCTACCGTCCTTTTACTTTCCTAGTGCTTTTAATCATTTATATCTGTTATTGTCTGATGATTGTTTCAGCACACCTATTTTACACTAGAATGACGAATGTTCAATAAATGCTTATTGAAAAACGTCCATATCGTTTATTCTGTGTATCTCTCTCAGACAAAGTGAGCACGAGTGACTGAGCGAAAAGTATTACACTGTTTCCACCATTCTGAGGGATCAGGGTTGTCATGTTCGATAGTTGTTAAGAACTATTCTCTCCTTTGGTAAGAGGAGTTTCTAGTGGCACTGTGCTAGCTGGTATACAGGCCAACATACCAGGTGGGGGTGTCTGGAATCAGTCTGGACACCAGTCCCGCAGTGTATGTTGTCTAAATGCGCAGATCCTATATAGGTTTTATAGGAACTACATGACACCCCTCTAGTAAAGAGACAAGAGGATGCCTCTCAAGGCACACCTCTGAGGGGAAATCTGGCTCCTTTAACTAGGAGGTAACTGAGTTGTTCCAACAATTATTAACCAAGTATTTAGATAATTGTTTAAGTTTGGCTGAAAATCTTGTCAAAATCTGTTTGTGATTATTTATCTCAAATTAGGGATATTGAATTTCTGCTAACTTATTTTGGCTGAAGTGGTCACCATTATGAAGTTACTATGTAGCCAAGAAACAGCTAATGGTGCTCAACAGGATCAGGGAATGGGGAGTCCAGTTTGATCCCTGTGTCTGCTAACTCCATCTTACAGGCTCGAGAAGAACCTGAGGGCCGACAGAAAAGACACTAGGAAGGTTATTGATTCTCTAGTTGGAGATAGTGTAGCATTTTCCTTAACCATGTCTCTACCCCACACCTAGTCCTGTAACGCACCTTTCTGTGAAATTTCCATTGCACTTATCTCCGGATGCAACTCTGTAATCATTCTAATGAATATATCTACTCTGAGGAAAGAGTGGTATGATTTAAAAAATAGGGTATTTCATTGGATGACGAGACATGCCTGGCATGATTTTTTTTCCCTATGAAGAAATTAACAAGGTCAGAAGGGTGGCATGGGTGGGTAATAGGCAAAAGGAAGTTCAAGGTAATTACATTGTGGTTAATAGAGCCGTTAGTAGCTGCTACTTTATTGCATAGGCTAACTTACTTCCCACTGGGCTTTAGTCCCAGTCAAGCACCCTCTCGGTTATTTTTATAGACCAGTTGTTGGATATAAATCACATATTGTGGTTTTTGCTGAAGTCAGTTCGCAAGAGACCCCTCCTGTCCATACCATCAGGGTCTTTCATTCCTTTCTTCCCTGGAATCTTTGGATGAAATTACTGATGCAAGAGCACTACATTAAAGCTAGGTAATCATGTGGTGGACTGGGGTTTGAATGGTGATTCCCCCATCACAGATTGTCCTTTAAATTGTTTGGTGTCTCTACCTAGTGTAAGTGAGGTTGTACAACCTGGTGACGCACAAATGAATTCTCCTTTCTCTGATGTTTCTAATTTTCTATCTTGGAATGTAGCAGGTATTAGGACTAAGTTGGATAACCCAGAACGGGTCTCTTTCATCAAGAGCTTTAATTGTATTTGCTTTTAGAAGACATGATTATTAGAGACCTTTTATATTGAAAGTCATTATACTTTGGGGGCCCCCATATAATCCCTGAATGACTGGCAGGGCCAAAGGTTGGGCTTTTAATTTTGGAATTCCCCTTATTATCAACTGCTATGTCTGGAGCGCCGTCTCCTCTGCTTGCTTCCGCATCCTCCGAATGCTCAGGAAAGCCTTCAGAAGGCTCCCACCCATCACCAGGCGAACTGTCGCACAAGCTCTTGTCACCAACAGACTCGACTAAGGCAACTCCCTCTACGTAGGAATCACCGCCCAACTCATGAGGAAACTCCAGAACACAGCAGCCAGGCTCATCCTCGACCCCCCCAGACAGATGCACATCACTCCTTACCTCAGGAAACTCCATTGGCTACCAGTCGCAAAGAGATGCCAGTTCAAGCTGCTCACTCATGCCTACAAGGCACTTCACAACAAAGGACTAGCATACCTCAACAAATGAGTGAATTTCCACCAATCTATCCGGAAACTCTGTTCTGGAACCCTCTGCCTAGCAGCCACCCCATGCATCCGCTGATCAAACAGCAGAGGCTGCTCTTTCTTCCACCTGGTGGCGAAGTCCTGGAACACCCTCCGCCCTGCACCTGACCATCGTTCCAGCAGTTCATGAAGGACCTCATCACCTGGATGTTCACCCAGTAGGCACAGGCAGCATGATCCAGCAGCATGAACCCCACAGCACCTTGAGACCCTTACGGGTGAAGCAGCCGCGCTTTTCAAATCCTAATTGATTGATTTATTGGAGTGTGCAGGTCGCTGTAATATCTTGGTGATTCATTTTTATAATAAGAGGATAGATCATAATAATTGTGAAGCTGTTAATACTCTTGACCGTGACCTTGGCAAACCGAGATAGCAAGGGCATAGTGTGGTCAATTCTACGGGCGGTAATTTTTAACACCTATATATGTAATATTTCTTCTAAACTAGATTGTGGTGGTTTAATTACGCCTGGAATGAGTTATTCTATTTTCGCCATGATATTTATGGCAAAGCTTTGAAAGGTGTTTTGATGAAATGCAACTTGCTTTTCGCTTGTGAAATCTGTACTTTCATTCCCCTCCTGGCACCAACTTTCACTGGTAGTGGTGTGGTTTCCAGTACCACTAAAGATTTTACTTTTTCAAGTTATTTGTGATCCTTCTTTTCTGTCGCAGCGCATTGTGCTGCTGATCACAACACGCTATTATTGTCCATGTTGTTCAGGGCATAGGGGACCCCAGTCGGAAGACAGACGTGCAGAACCCAAAGTAGTAAAGAATAAAAGGCGTTCTTCTTAAATGGCCAAATATAAACCCCATTCAGTTACTTAGTCATCTGTTTCATATAAATAAGTGGGGAGAGCATAGCCTGTCTTGACAAACATACCCTATAAAGTTGCGACTCCTGTGCTCTAATGTCAGTTCCTTTCGTTCTGCATCTCAAGACGCAGATCCGAAGCTTTTTCCGTCCCTGAGACTGCTTTTTGTTGATATTCTCATCACTGTGTAAGGGATGTTACCCCTTAAGACGACAGGTTTTAAGTCCTGTAAGGACTGCCGCAAACAGGTGTCTGTGGCATATCCCCACCAGTTTTGTCTGGGGTCTATTCACGATTCCAAAACCTGCTGAGCCTGCACGTAGATGTACCTGAAAGCCATCAGGGAACACGAGGTGAAACTTTACATCGCCAAGCTCAAGAAGACGCCTCCCACCATCACCCCAGTGACTCACAGGGGACCAGCTCTCCATTTTGAGGGAGGAAGTGCAAGCCCTTTTGGCGAAAGGGGCTGTTTTGAGGTTGCCGGTCCCAGGAGTAGGGTGCAGTTGTTATTCCCGCTACTTTCTGGTGCCCAAGAAGGACGGAGATCTTCGGATTATTCCAGACCTGCATCCTCTCAATGCCTTCTTCCGGATGGAGAAGTTAAAAATGCTTGGCCCAGGTCTTGCCTGCTCTCGACCAGGGAGACTGGATGGTGGTTTTGGATTTTCAGGACACCTATTTCCATACTCCCTTCCTGCCAGCCCATCAACGGTACCTGCGGTCGCTGTACTCCCCTTTGGTCTCAACAGTGTCCCTCGGATGTTCACGAAAGTGATGGTGGTGGTGGCAGCACACCTTCGAAGGTCACCAGTGCCAGTCTTCCCCTACCTAGATGACTGGCTGTTGAAAGTGGGATTACCCCAGGCAAACACTCCCCTTCACCTGAGCCATTCTGGGCACTGTTCAGTTTCGTACATTTCCACCAGGAAAGAGAGTGCAAGCCATTCAGGCAATGATCCCCATCTTTCAGCCTCAATCCTGGATTCCAGTGAGGTCGACTCCTGAGGCGGCTGGGATTGATGGCATCCTGCTGGTCAAGCATGCCAGGTGGCTCTTCAGTGGAATCTGAAGTCCCAGTAGGCCCAACTTCAAAGGTACCTCTCTGACCATTTTCAAATTTCAGAGGAGACTGGAAAAGATCCGCAGTGGTGGTTGCTGTACCGTGATTTTGTTCAGCAGCAGACCCCTCTCCCTTCCCCACCCAGAGCCGACAGGAGCGACCAATGCATTGTTTCTGATGTGGGGCGGCCATGTGGGAGAGGTGGAGATCAGAGGCAGCTGATGTCTGGCGGCGGCCCGGCTCCACATCAGTATTCTGGAGCTGAGGGCCATCCGCTTGGCACTGAAAGCCTTCCTACCGTCCATCAAAGGGAGGCTGGTACAGGTGTTCACAGACAATCCTACCGCCATGTGGTACTGCAACAAACCGGTCAGGGTGGGGTCACGGACCCTGTACCAGGAGGCCTTTCGCTCTTGGAAATGGATGGACCGCCAAGGAATCTTCTTGGTGGTGAACAACCTAGCAGGTTCATTGAATGCCTAGGCGAACAAACTCAGCTGTCTGGGTCTAATGGATCATGGGTGGCAATTACATCCGGATGTGGTGCAAAGCCTCTTCTGCAAATGGAAATGCACAATGTTAGCATTTCTGCACAATACAGTTTCCAAGGTGTCTTTCACTCAGAGGCGTGTTACGCTTTGAGTGGAACTCAGGACTCCTGTTTGCATTTCTGCTGATACCACTCCTGCGCCGAGTTCTAAAGAAGATCAGGACAGACCAGACCCAAGTCATCCTAGTGGCTCGGATGTGACTCGTAAAGTTTTGTATCCAGGACTCCTGGGTTTGAGCACATGTCATCCAATCAGACTGTCCCTCCTGTAGACCTGCTATTGCAGCAACAGAGTAAGGTTCTGAACCCGGTCCTTCACAGCCCCCACCAGTTTGAGCGGCGGTAGCTGAACACTTTTTACCTTTCCCTGGAGGTGGTTGATGTCATTATGGCAGCCAGGTGTCTCTTGACAAAAATTGTACACGCCTGTTTGGACAAATTTGTGATTTGGTGTGGCACTCGTCAGGTTGACCCCTCCAAGCCAAACTGTCTGATGTTTAATTGTTTGTTCGATCTCTCGTCAGGCAAGGCATTGATCTAGGCACAGTTAAGGGTTATCTTTCGGCCCTCTCAGCCTTCTTACGTTTGCCTGATCAGCCCTCTTTGTTTAAATCACCAGTTAAGATGCAATTTTTGAAATGGTTGCAACATGGTCCCCCTTCTCCATTTGTGATGCCCCAATGGGATCTCAATCTTGTCTTGACTTTAAAGTGTACTCCAGTTGAACCGCTCCAGAGCTGTCCTTTGCAGCTTATCCACCATTAAAACTGAGTTCCTGATTGCCATGACCTCTGTATGGCGTGTGAGTGAGCATCAAGCACTGTTCATCCACCATACACCACCTTCTTTCCCCATAAGCTGGTTCAGCGAACTAGTGCCTCCTTTCTACTAAAAGTTGTGACACCTTTCCATGTCGGTCAAAGCATCACACTGCCGACGTTCTAAGCTCTGCCTCGCCCTCCTAAGGAGGAGGAGAGCCCTCATCGCTTGTACCCAAAAGGAGCGCTCAGTTTCTACAAAAATCATAGACCACTGAGCGGATGCTCAGCTCTCTGTTCTGTTTGCAAGAGCGAAAAAAGGTAAGGCTGTGTAGAAACCTACCATCTTGCACTGGATTATGCTTTGCATTGCTGAAGAAGCTGCCTCCAGAATGCTTGCGCACCCACTCTACCAGGGCGAAAGCTGCTACCACTGCATTACCACGTGAAGTACCTTTCCTGGACATCAGCCAGGCAGCTATGCGGGTGTTTCTCGTTACGTTAACCAAGCACTGTTGTCTGGACAGTCTGGTTCGCAGAGAGGGGCATTTTGCCCTCTTGGTCCTGCAGGACTTTCTGGTTGGGTATGGCTTTGGTATTTATTCAAAATGTGAGGAATTTGCAGCTTGCAGTCTCTATCAGAAGAACATGTTACTTACGTTTGGTAATGCGTTTTCTGGTTGAGACTCGATCTAGCGCAGATTCCTCACTAACTCTCACATCCTCCCCATTCTGTATTTTGACTCTAGTAAGATCCCAGGTCTAGGGATTTGCACACTGGTAAGCCAATTTTGTTTTTAGGGCTCCTCGTCTGGAGGCACGGACAGTCTTGAAAGCAACTGAGATCAGTGTGTGAGAGTGGCGCCTTTATCGGCCCGCATGTCACTTCTAGAGTGAAACTGTATCAGTGTGAAGGCGCATGGCGCCACCTTCCAGTGCAGAGGTACTACGAAACAAGTTTCCAGATCCAGTCTGACGCCTGGGGGATATTCAAAGGCTGACAAGTCTGCAGCTAGAGTCTCTACCAGAAAAAGCTTTACCGAAGCTAAGTAACTTTTTATTCTAGGTAATTGCAAACTTGTATGTCCATTATATTTGTAAGAATCTTGGCAGCAGCAGGAAGCAGCGCAATACAGTGATAGTTTGCAGGGTGTTTCGGAAGAAAATTGGGTTTTTAAGTAGGGGTTTAACAATCCCTTGCTTTAACTCTGTGGGCACATTTCTGGATTGTAAAGACAGTTTAATTATCAATCCGTGTATTTAGTTCTGCTCTTTTTTAAGGGATACCTATTGCACTGAGGGTGCCTAAGCTAGAGCCAAAGTACAAGTGTCTGGTTAAGGATGCATATGATGATTCAGTTCTGATACCTTATTTCATAATGGGTTGTTTTGATAGCGGTGGATAGGTGCTGCGATGGAAGAAGATTTTTGACAGGATTAACATATTTTCCTGCATTAATTGCGGACAGTGCTGTCAGTTTGAATAATGAACATAAAGGAGCAACGGAGGTGACTGAGTAACACAGGCCTTCTGCTGGGCGAGTCTCAAGAATTTATAGAACAGAGGTGTGGTTATGTCGGTTGGAGTCACCTGACCCTCACGCTTTGCAACACGACTTGCACGTGTGCCTTAAATGTAGGAAGTTAGTTGGGTAATCACAGCCATTTTGTTGGCAGACTGGTTGGTTGGGCACAAAAACCCTTCTTCACTGCTGTAGTAAGGTGTGCAACTGTGCATGGACCCTAACTCACTTTGTTGGTTTAAGTCATTCATGTTGTGGGTGATCAAGGACCCAACAGTGCGCTTGTTTACACATGGGCCCTCTTGGTGATTACTCAGATTGCTTTGTGGGTGATCAGAGGTGCACTCTCTCTCTCTCTTTCAAAATGCAGCAGTGCTATTTTTTTCCTCAGTCCTAGGAGGAATTTCCTACATCTTTGAGGAGTCTGCTAAAGATTCTACATCTTCTCTTAGCCTTCCTCTATTCTGGTGTGCTAAGCTTCTTCAAATAAAAAGTGAGCACTGAAGAAGTCAAATAGGTCCGCATATATTCAGTACATTATCATTTGGGCTGTGCCCAACTCACCACTTGCATTCACAGTTACCTGAAAGTTTTCAGGAGGAGCCAGTGATGTTGAGTACCATTTTCCTCTCGGTTGAACTATGGCAAACAGATTAGGGGGAACTATCAATCTCAGATGAATATTGGTATACAGATGACCTCTGGCCAACAAGGCACTATTGCTATGCCCATAGCTTTCCAGAATAATAGACCACAGGAGATGCGGAATGGACAAGCAGCCCATTTCTTTGTGGTTTCAAGCCTTGCTTATGTCATTGTCCATAGTCCTTGTTCAGGTTTTGCTCATCTCGGGTCAAAAGTTGATTTGATAGAACATGCTTGGTCCGAGCCAATGAGCACAAATGTGTCTTCTTGCTCTACCGTTCAAGTTATTTGTATTTGGAACTCTGAAACAAACATTTATACATATTTAGTTAATTTGTCTAGTCTAAAAATGTTGCTTCACTCCAACCTTTATGAACCAGCATTGGTTTACCTGCTCTAAGGAAATGTTTGGGTGGTGTTGTCTGTTTAACCCGTATGACTCTGTTTTTCATGTTGAGTGACTTAATATGTTTTTTCCACAGCAACAGTTGGGAAGAACATGTCTTTGAGCTGGTTTTGCCGAAAGCATGTATGGTTGGACATGTTGATTTCAAATTTCTTTTGAATTCAAACATTGCAAACATTCCACAGATTCAAGTGACGTTGTTAAAAAATAAAGCTCCAGGATTGGGAAAGGTCAACGGTAAGTACAGTTCATTTGCTTACCATGAAGAATCTTGTAACAGTTAGTTTTGCACAAATCCAAATTTCCTTTCAGGTATTATATAAGCTTTGAAGCATATGTAGCCTGTATTCTTTTTTTCCTAAAATGTTTTAAGTTAAATCCTGGGCTGAAATGTTTAAATTTAAATCAAGGCCTGGGATATTTATTGCCATGGTTAATAAAGCCAATTGCTTCTTGTGACAGGTCGTTATTTTTTTTATTTTTTTATATAAATACTTTTTACACCACCCGGTCTACAGTCTTACATTTTTTGGTCTCTACGAAAGAAAGTGTGTGTACAATACTAATACTTTCAGTGGCTTTGGCAGCCTGTTGCATATCATTAGTTGGCCTTCTTGTCAGTCTGAGAGTCTTGCTTCTTATTTACTGGTTTTCCTTACTCTTCTTGTTTTATTCTTTCTACAAGAAACACATTTTCTTTATCATCCTGCTGCCTGGATGACTTTTATCCTACAACTACTTTCATTCAGGGAACTACTACTTATCTCGTAGGGGATTTCCATGTATCGTCATAAACACCTGAATAGTCCGGCCCACGTGCTGAGACCCTGGAGCACTTCTTTAGATATATCTTCTTAAGTGGATATTTTTCACCTTTCTTCAGGAAGGCCTGCAAAGACACTTAAGAGATAGAGAGACAATAATGCAGCCTGAATGCGTAGGCTACACTGGCCGCATCTTCATCTAGAATTGAAAAAAGGTAGCCGGTATACTAAATTTTTGTAGTATTAAACAAACAGAATAATCTCCTTCACAAAACCCCTTTTTTCATGATAGAGATGAAAGGACAGAATAGCCCCATAGGCTGCCATTATATGTCTTTGAAAATACAAGCTGTGCCTTTAAGATTCCAGAGACCACCAGTATCCCATCATGCACAGCCAGTGGCAGTTACTTCAGTTCTTTTTTTCTGGCTCCTGCTTTCAGGACCCTGGAGCATTGAGCTCTGCCAATTTGGTGTTTCTATTAAAAAATAACTTCTGAATTTAGTTAATAATTACTTCACTCGACGTCTTTGGTCTTCTTTGTGTTTTTGTCTTTTTCTGACCGGAAATTTGCAGTTTTTCACTCAAAAATGCCATCTCATTTTGATAAGTGTGCAGACTGTGGTAGGAAGAAGGCCAAGACTGATCCTCACAGTGTATAATTTGTCTTCCTGCTTCTCATGTTCCTGATACCCGTTTCATCTGTAAAACATTCTCTAAGCGTGCTCTGCATGACAGAGATCCGATCCGGCTTCAGGGAGCAGAAGAGCGAAGAAAAAAACAGGCAAAGTCTTCAGTTGGGACTTTAGGGCGAGGAGAGGGTAATTCCTCTACCAGGGCTATGTTTTCAGCCTCTGGGGGGCTTCCCAGCAGAAGAAGGGCTGAAAAATAGCACTGGTTCCGGTCGACGTTGAGGACGATGTCATCGAGAGGAGTTACAGCGCCAACCTGTTTGCCGTCGACACAGGGCTCTGGGTCCAAACGACATCGACGTTCCACATCAAGAAAAAGATAATCTATGTCGATTTCGAAGCCAACGACGATACCACCTCGTTCGGCGTCAGAAAGTCCACCGCTGACGGTAACACCTCGTAGGTCGCCGTCGAGAACCTTATCACACCGGCACAGTTGCTCGACATTGAGAGGCCTCCGTCAATCGACGCCAAGTCCTCATCGCCTATGGACGGCGAGTCATCACCGCCGATCAGCGACACCTCACCGTTGGGAGATCCCGACCGCGAAATCCCCCATCGAGGCGACGTCGAAGGTCGCCGTCGAGAGTGAGTCAAAGAAACTCTTCAGGAACTTTGTCACCATCTTCAAGACTTCAGGAGGTGCGTAAGAAGAGAAGACCTATTTACACGTCTGATTCGGATTATTCCCGAACCTATTCTCCAACTAGGCTGGTTTCTTCTCCAGCATCTCATCAGCAGTCTCCACCCCCTCTTCCAAATGTGGAACCAAGATCTCCGACTCCTCCTCCACCACTTCCTCCCCCTCCTCCACCATTTTCACCACGGAGACCGAGGTCTAGATCTCACACGAGGCATTGGTCTGCTAGTCATAGATCCTCTACTCATTCACGCCATCACCATCATAGAGGAAGGTCTCATTCCAGACATGCTAGAGGCACATCCTCTTCAAGAACAGGCAGATATTCACCTACACTGACTGATTCGCCTGCCCCACGGATCTCATCAGTTGATGACATTTCAACGTTTCAAGAGGTTTTCGTGAGTGGTGCTTCCAAATTGAACATTCCAGTCTCCACTCCTACACCTACAACTGCCGTCATATTTGAGACTCTGCAACAAAAACAAGATTCACGTCCCTTGCGTCCTCTGGTGCCGGGTCTTTTAGAACCAGCGATGGAGCTCTTTTTGACACCCTCTACTGTTAAGTCTGCTCCTTCCAGGCTGCAGAAAAAATGCCGGCCTCTGGAGCAGGACCCTGCTTTCGTAAGGATGGACCCAACTCCGGACTCTGTTATTGTCGTGGCTGTTGTCATGGCTGCGAAGAAACAACATACCAACTTCGATAGTGCCACCAGTTAAAGAGAGCCGCAAAATGGATTTGGTGGGGAGGAAAGTTAGCAACACAGCAGCGACTGTCATGAAAGCTGCTAGTGCCACAGCCTTGTTAGGAAGATATGTCAGGGCACTGTGGGAATCGCTCCAGCAGTTTCGGACTACCTCCCTAGAGACAAAAGAGAGGATTTTAATGAAATACTGGCAGATGGTCCGATGGTTTCTAATCAACTTATAAGTGCAGCAGCAGACACATCCCTTCTTGCTGCGCATTAGTATTGCCACGGCGTTGCACTACGGCGGCATTCATGGCTACGTCTTACATCGCTCAAGCCTGAATTGCAACAACGCATTCTGAATCTCCCGTTTTCAGGTACGACTTTTTTCGGCACTCATGCAGACGAGGAGATGGACAGGATGAAAGTGGAAATGGAGACGCTAAAATCTCTTGGCCTGGAGGGGAAACAACGTTTACAACACTGTTTCCACAACGCAAAGGCTTTACAACGCGGTTGTTACAATGACCGCGTTGTTACCACACGTGCCATTACATCGCAAGTCGTATCAACGACTTGCTGTAGGGGGCGTGCAACACCAGGGACTGTGTTGGATTTTAAATCCAACACCTTCCCTGCTGTTGCGCAAACTGGAGTAGGAATAGTAATTAATACTATTCCTAAGTCCAGCGTGCCCCCTACAGCAAGTCGTTGAAACGACTTGCAATGTAATGGCACGCGTGGTAACAACGCGGTTGTTGTAACGACCGCGTTGTAAAGCCATGCGTTGAGAATGTATGCGATGTAACGTCATACATTCGGCCTGGAGAGGCCTAAGGAGCAGCGTAAATCTTTCCGACCTTTTCAATGCCGCTACTCTACACAGAGGGTTCAAACCCCTCGGTGGGATCAGGGCCCCCAGTCAGGTACGCAACAACAGTACCAACGTTCCTACCAGCCGTATTAGAAAAAACAGACAAGAGGAAGATCGGGCCAGCAGCCATCTCAAGGAGGCAAGATGCCAGCTGGTGCAAAACCCTGAATCCTGTCTTCCCCCTCTTCCGTTACCCGCTCCGTTAGGGAGAAGCATCCAACATTACCTGACAGAGTGGCAAAAAAAAACGCAAGACAATTGAGTGCTGAATATTGTTCACAATGGATACTCGCTCAGGTTCATCAACCCTCCACGTTCAATAACTCCGAAACAATCCAGGTTTCAATTGCACCAATTACAACTGGAAGCGGACATCCTCTTACAGAAACAGGTGGTGGAACCCGTTCCTCATTTACAAGGAGTTAGGGGGCTGTAATCCAGATTCTTTCTTGTCAAAAAGAAAGACAAGTACGAGTTCAGACCCATTCTCGACCTAAGGACGGCCAACAAGTGGATTCGAAGAGAGAGGTTCTGAATGCTAGCATTACACCAAATCTACCCTCAGTTACATCGAGGAGATTGGTTATGCGCAATCGACCTTAAAGACTACTACTTCCACATTCCCATCTTAGAGAAGCTTCGCAAATTCTTGAGGTTCGCAGTGGGGAATGACCACTACCAATACTCTGTACTCCCATTAAGCCTGATGTCAGCACCCAGGACTTTCTCCAAATACATGGCGGTGGTGGCGGCGCATCTGAGGAAGCACAAAGTGTTCGTCTACCCCTATCTAGACGATTGGCTAATCAAGGCATCCATGGCTCAGGAAGCTCAGCTGCATTTGAATTGGACTTTCGATCTTCTCCTTTGGTTGGGTCTTCATATCAACCAGGCGAAATCCAGCTTAGTGCTCGTGCAGTGCCTGCAATATCTGGGAGCTTCCATCGATACTCGCACGGCAAGGGTGTGTCCTTCGAAGGAGAGGCGCTTATCGATCCTTCAGAAGGCTCAGGCTCTCATGGCGCTGTCTCGCCCGACTGTGAGGAAGGTATCCTCTCTCCTGGGTTCGATAGCATCCTGTATATTCCTCACTCCGAATGCACGTCTCCACATGAGACCCCTGCAGGAATGCCTGGAAGATCAATGGGATCAGCGAACAGGAGATTGGGAAGACCGGATTCAGTTGTCTCCACACGCCCTCCGGTCCATCAAATGGTGGTGCTATCCCACAAATCTCCTACGAGGGATCCCGTTTCACAAGGAGATGCCTGTTCAGACCTCTCTCCTGGGATGGGGAGCCCATACAGGTCAACTTAAAATCCAGGGCAAATGGTCACACAAGGAATCTACTTACCACATCAATCTGCTAGAGCTACGAGCAGTTCACATGGCGTTGAAATCCTTTCGGCCATCACTCAGCTCCAACTCCCTGCTTGTACAGACGGACAATACAACAACAATGTACTACCTCAACAAGCAGGGAGGCTCGAGGTCCAGACAACTGTCTCAGAAAGCCCAGATGATCTGGAAGTGGCTTCTGACCAGAAACTTGACCATAACAGCAACTCACCTCCCAGGTGTTCAAAATGCTCAGGCCGACTCTCTAAGCAGACTCCTCCAGGAAAACCACGAGTGGGTCTTAGACGACGACGTTGTCCACGATATCTTCGGAATATGGGGTACTCTGGAGGTCGACTTCGCCACCGCAGAAAACAGCAAATGCCAAAACTTTGCGTCGAGGTACTACCAACCGTGATCGTTGGGGAATGCCCTATGGATCAACTGGTCAGGCAGATTTCTCTACGCCTTTCCTCCAGTTTCCCTAATCCCGGAAGTCCTCATCAAGCTGGCACAGTCACAGGCCACAATGATTCTCATAGCCCCGGAGTGGCCACGTCCATGGTGGTTCACGGACCTCCTTCACCGGTCTGTACGTCCACATCTCAGGCTTCCATGCCTGTCAGATCTACTAACGAAGTTCAGAGGGTGCACCCCAACCTCTCCTCTTTGAATTTGGCAGCATGACTCCTGAGATAGTACAGTATGGACACTTGAACTTGACTCAAAGCTGCATGGACATCCTCAAAGAAGCTAAGTGGCCATCAACACGTTCTGCTCATGCTCATAAATGGAAGAGATTCTGTATTTGGTGCTCAACAAAGAATGAGGATCCTACCTTTTGCCAGGAAGATGTCATCCTTCCATATTTGCTTCACCTGGCACAATCTGGCCTTCAATTGTCTTCTATTAAGGTTCACTTGGCAGCCCTTACTGCCTACAGGAAATGCCCTCCACAAACTTCCTTTGTCAGAATTCCTGTCATTAAAGATTTCCTGGAGGGTTTGAAGAAGGTTTTTCCTCCCATTAAGACACCTTCTCCTCCTTGGGAGCTTAATGTGGTTCTTTCTCGTCTTATGCAAGACCCTTTTGAGCCCATTCATAAATCTTCTCTTTAGCATCTGTCTTGGAAAACGGCTTTCCTTGGGGCAATTACTTGCGCCTGCAGGGTTAGCGAAATCCAGGCACTATGCTGTAAAGAGCCATACACAGTTTATCACGCATCTAAATAGTTATGAGGACTCATCCGAAGTTCCTCCCTAAGGTGGTTTCGGATTTTCATGTGAACCAGACTATCTCCTTGCCTACATTTTACCAGCATCCATGTACTCCAGCAGAGAGATCTCTTCATTCCCTGGATGTAAGACAGGTTTTTAAATTCTATCTAGATAAGACTAAGGATCTACGGAGGTCTGACCAGTTATTTGTAAACTATGGTTCCCTCCGTACAGGTCTAGCGACTTCTAAGCAGTCCATCTCAAGATGGATTGTTTCCTGCATCCTTCTCTGTTACCATAAAGCTAATAAATCCTTAGCTAGTAAGCCTAAAGCTCACTCAACTAGAGAAGTCAGCTACTGTGGCCTTGCTTCGTAATATTCCAATTGCAGAGATTTGCACGGTTGTTACCAGGAAATCAGTTCATATCTTTACTAAACACTACTGCCTGGACTCGGGTACCAAGGCAGATGCTCAAGTAGGGCAGGCTTCCCTCCGGAACCTGTTTGCTTAAATCTGCATATTTTTTTTTCTGTCTCTTCCACTGTGTTCTATAGGGATGAGCTTGCTAGTCTATTCAAGTGCTTATCACTATACATGGAAATCCCTTACGAGAGAAGAAACGGTTTCTTACCTGTAACTTCTGTTCTCTCGTAGGGGTATTCCCATGATGAGTCACAAGCAACCCTCCCTCCTCACCGGTGGAATAGACACAGGGATCCATAACATAGGACATGCATTCTCTTCTCATCACCCTCAAAAAGAACTGAAGTAATTGCCACTGGCTGTGCTTGATGGGATACTGGTGGTCTCTGGAATCTTAAAAGCACAGCTTCTATTTTCAAAGACATATAATGGCAGCCTATGGGGCTACTCTGTCCTTTCCTTTCATCTCTATCATGAAAAAAGGGGTTTTGTGAAGGAGATTATTCTGTGTGTTTAATACTACAAAAATCTACTAAACATTTAGTATACTGGCTACCTTTTTTCAATTCTAGATGAAGATACGGCCAGTATAGCCTATGTATTTAGGCTGCATTATTGTCTTTCTATCTCTTAAGTGTCTTTGCAGGCCTTCCTGAAGAAAGGTGAAAAATATCCACTTAAGAAGATATATCTAAAGAAGTGCTCCGGGGTCCCAGCACGTGGACGGGACTATTCAAGTGCTTGTTACTTATCATGGAAATACCCCTACGAGAGAACAGGCGTTATAGGTAAGAAACCGTTCCTCTTTGTTTGTGTCAGAACTCCATGGGAATGGATGTATGTTCTTGCTGTCTGCCCTATGTGCTACTTTACCCATCACTACCATCTCACTCTGTTAATTTCCCCCCAGCTCGTCCAATGCTCCTCCTGTTCTGCTATTTTTTTTCCAATTTATTTTATGCTTTCCTACTGCTCTCTGTTCAGTGCTCCGCTGCTTGTCCCCCCCACTCGTTCCTGCTTTAAATGTCATATTTTTTAAATGTATTTGTTTGTTTTACTTTTCCCTGGTGGCCCAGCAGCTGCAGTTAGCTACCTGCGAGCTGCTCTTTCATCTAGAAGGGTGCTAATGGTGTGCCCCTGTCTGATCCCCTCAGTTTCAGCATCCTCTTGTATTTTGGGCTTCTATGGAGAAGGTAAGGGGTGACTTCACGTCCACTAATCTGATGCTGGCTGCAGCAGCAGACTGTGGATGGTGCTCGATGTCTGTTTAGCTTCTTTGTTGCGGTCCTGCACTGAGCAGCATCCAATCCCTAATCATGTGGCAGGTTTACAGAGCCAGTGTTTTAGTACTGCGTTCTCAACCACTGCATCTTTTAAAGCCAGACATGACTCCCTCCACTGGGGATTTTCCATTGCCTTCACACTATGCTGCTCCAAACCCACTAAAAGGATTGTGGCTTGTAAGCCAACAGCATGTTGTATTCTGGGAATTTTAGTTTCAAATGTAATATTGTAAGTATGAGCTCAGAATCTCCGATTGAAGAGTGCAGTTATTTAAAAAGTCATGCCTAGCTAAAGGTCCTTCACTTTCACCTCTTTATCTGTAGTGTTTTAGATCAGACTGAATAGTGAAAAGAAATGTTCATATGATGATCATATCAATGTTTATGCAACTGCCTTCTTAGCAAAATGTTTTTTTTAAAAGTGGCACCCGTTCATTTAAGTAGCTGGTACTGCTTTAAAACAGTGTTTCCCATTTGGGAATATAGTGGGTTGCTGTCCTTGCAGGCCAGTATCTCTGTGTTTTATAACCAGTCACAGGGAGTTGCTTTTATTGACCTGCCTAATCAATAATCATTAGGCAGTTTGTGCTACTGCAACTGGAGAATTTGCGAAGCAACCTATTAGTACAAAATTGAAGATTTGTTGTAAAACGTTTTGCTGCAGTTTGCAACCACTTTTTGTGACCAGTCTTTTAGTACATCTGTCCCCAAGTTGCATGTTTGTAAGTCCTTAGAACCTACCCATCTTCAAGAGTAGCACTTCATATAGACCAGTTAATTTGTTTGATTATTTCTTGCTTCACGTTTGTCCTGGCTCTTTCCCATTTTCCAGTGTGTACTGCCCTGTTGCCTGATGGCAGAGACAAAAACAGTTTCTTTGCCTTGATATGATAAAACTCTGCTCCTCAGTACAGTAAATGCGTTCATTTTGCATGGCATTCTCCCATGCCTACGTGCGTCCATGCGATTTGCTTCTTTCTACTGAACGGTGTCAATCAAAACTGCTTTTTAAAAAAAAATATATATATTTATTGGGTTTTTAATCATTTGTACACAAACACAACAACATTTGCAGTACTTGACCATATCCATTGGTTTACATTCGTTTTTGCAATACATAGTGCACAAGTTCCCACCTTCTATCACATGTCATCTTGTTTCGTATTTTCGTTTTTTAAAGATCTAATGAAGTTACACACACGTTACACAGGGAGGCAGCGCGCCGCACTAATACATACAGCATCTTCTCACCAGTGATGGTAGGAGCTTGGGTACGTAGACATTCATGTTTTGTTTGGTATCTTAGCTTGCTAGTATAGGAGTTCCTACTAGAATGTGGCTCCAATTATGGAGCCAAGCCAGTGCGTGAACAGGCTTTGGGCGGGATTGGGTCGGTACCAGCTCCCAATAGCATTCCAGACGATCTCGGCAGTAAGTGACATCCTCGACCCAAGCTTTTATGGCCGGTGGTTTTGGCTTTCCCCAATGTATTGCCAGACGGCGCTTTGCTAGTAGGAGCAGTAGCGCCGTCAGTCGTCTTCCTGTGGTCGGCATGTCACGCACATAACCAAATAGTGCCACCAGAAGAGTACACGGTAGGCTATTCCCTGTTATGGTCTTTATGTGACTAAAAATCTCTCCCCAGTATGTAGCTATAGAGTGGCTTTCCCAGGCCAAGTGAAGGAAGTTGGCTTGTGTCATACCACAGCGCCAGCATTGTTTGTCAGGTCCTAGACCCATACGGTGCAGTTGTGTTGGGGTACGATATAGACGATGTAAGTATTTAAAATGTATGAGACGGAGGCGGTAGTTTGGTGACAGGTTTTCCAGTTGCCCAAAGCAGAACGCCCACTGGTCTGAGATAGCTTCCGCTATGTCTATATCCCAAGCGGCGCGTGCACTTGGTGTGGTGATCGGTGATTCTCGTTGAGTTATAGTGTATATATGAGTTACTAGTTTGCGCGCTGAGGGCTCCTTTAACAGGTGGTCTAGCGCTGCCAGCGGTGGTGGAGCATCGGGGAATGTGATAAATCGCGCACGGCATGCAGCTCTGAGTTGAAAATATAGTAGAGCGTCTAATGGTGAGGGCTGCGGCGCGGCGTCTAATTGTTGTAGTGTTAGGAATTGGCCGTTTGGGTATAAGTCTTTGAATGTTGTTAGTTCCTTCTGTTGGGCGCGCCTCTATATGTTACTTTCCAGTAATGGGGGGCATCATGGGGTTGTTGGCTAGCGGCATAGATGGCGCATACAGTACATCTAGTTTCGTCCTTTTACTGATTCCCTTCCAGGCCCAGCGTAATACTTCTGGTGTGTCAATCTCTTGTCAGGGATTTTTGTATTCCTGATATAGCGCGGTGGACAGGGGTAAGGGGGCTACTCTGTCTATTTCTATAGCAACGTGCGGTTGGAATGGTGTAGGGTGTTGCCGAAAGTGGAGATATTGTACCTGGGCACAGTATGCGTACAAAGCAAAATCAGGAGCTGCCAGCCCTCCCTGTGTTATGGGCAATGTGAGGAGGTCCCAAGATGCTCTAGGCTGTTTACCCGCCCAAACCAGTTCTACCATGCAGGATTTAAGACTTTTAAAAAATTGTGAAGTGATGGGTATGGGTATGTTTACAAAGAGATATAATAGTTTAGGGAGAATTATCATTTTTGTAATGGCTATGCGGCCTGTGAGGGATAACGGTAAATGTTTCCACCTCTGGATCCTCTCTTCAATCCAGGACATCGCTCTACCATAATTAGCTGTCCAGATCTCCTGTAGGTCTCTACTGATCCAGACTCCCAGGTATCGCACCGGGCCCTCCGTCCAGGCCACTGGGAACGCTGTGTCAAATGGCAGGGCGGTGTCTGTCAGTGGAAGAATGGTGGATTTAGTCCAGTTAATGTGGATCCCAGATAATCCCCCGTAGCGGATCAGTTCTCTGGTTAGTGGTGCAAAATTGGTCTCTGGGTCTATAACGTAGAGAGTGAGATCGTCCGCATACATGGATACTATCAGTCCTCTGGTGGTAAAGCTGATGCCCCTGTGCGCGTGATGTTGCCGTAACCGTGCTGCCAGTGGTTCTGTGGCGATGGCAAAGAGTAGGGGTGATAGCGGGCATCCCTGTCGAGTGCCGCGAGAGATCTGGATTGGATCTGACATTAGCCCATTTACTTTTAGCCTGGTGGTGGGCGCGGTGTATAGGAGTCTGATAAGTTGTATAAAGAAGGGGCTGATTCCCAGTCGCTTGAGCAGCGCAAACAGAAATTTCCACTCCAGCGAGTCAAACGCTTTTGTGGCGTCCAGCAGTGCAGCGACCGCCGAGACCTGGAGGGCGAGATAATGGAGCATTGTGAAAAGTGTTCTACTGTTATGCGCGGTGGAGCGACCCGGCACAAAACCGGATGGATCTGTCCGTGCAATGAGAGGGAGGAATGGCTGTAGTTTGTTTGCGAGGAGTTTAGCAAAGATTTTATTGTCAATATTTATTAGGGATAAGGGCCGGTATGAGTCGCACGAGGTTGGGTCTTTGCCTGGTTTCAGTAGTATTATGATAATGGCTTCCCTCATTGAAGGCAGGAGTGAACCCACTTGTAGTGCCTCATTGTACACCTCCACTAACTGTGGTGCCAGTAGGTCTGCGTATTCTTTATAGAAGGTGGCGGTCAGTCCATCCGCCCCAGGGGCATTATCGCTTGGCATACTCTGGATGACTTTTTGAATGTCCTCCGCAGTAAACGGCTCATCCAGGTACTTGCAGTGTGCGCCGCTGAGCCACAGTAGTTCAATTGAGTCAAAGTAATTTTTAATGTCCGAATCTGATGGGGTGGCCCTTGATGTGTACAGTTGGGCGTAATAGTTAGTCATTGTATCTAGGATGTTGGTGGGCATGTGGACTGGTGCGGTCTCTGGTGAGTGCAGCTTAGTGATGTATCCTGCACCTCTGGGCGGTTTAAGTAGATTCGCCAGAGTCTTCCCGGGTCTGCCTCCCTCTCCATATTTGCGGGCCTGTGCGTATTTATGTAGGAATTTAATTTCCCTTTTAGCCTCCTCTTGGTATGCCGTCAGTTTTCCCCTGATATCAGCCAGTGTGTCTGGTGCTTGCGATTGGAAATATCGCTGTTCCAAGTCCCGGATGTCGCCTTCCAACTTTGCAAGACAGTTTCGGTTGTCCCTCAAGACTCCGGCCTGAAGAGCTATACACCCCCCTCGAATTACAACTTTGAATGCCTCCCATAGCATTCCCTCTAAACTTACTGACCCCGTGTTGCGTTCAAAGTAATCCTGTATTCTGTTACAGATTTCTTCCTTGAATACGGTGTCCAGCAATGCTTGGTGCGGTAGGCGCCATGTGAATGGCTGTCTGTATGGCCGGGGGATCTGGAGATAGAGTGCCACCGGTGCGTGGTCTGACAGTGTACGTGGGTGGTGTGACGCCTCTGTGGCCCATGAGTGAATGTCCCTGGACGTAAGCCAAAAGTCCAGTCTACACCAGGCTCTGTTGTTGAGATATACATGTGCCCTCCCTAATGTTCGGATTCAGGGCTCTCCATGTGTCAACCAGATAGTTGTCAGTTATTATGAGGTTGAGTGTGGCAGCAGACTGTGGGTGGTGAGGCCTAGGTGCTCCCACCCTGTCGTCACCGTCCGATAGAACAACATTGAAGTCACCCCCCCACAGTGTTGCATTGTGTCCCATGTCCTGAATCCCTTGCCACACCTGATTAAAAAATGCAGGGTCATCAGTGTTTGGTCCGTAAGTGTTAGCTAGAGTGATGCGTTGGCCAAATATCTCGCCACTTAAAATGATGTAACTACCCTCCGGGTCTGTAGTGGCTTTCTCTGTTGTCCACGGTAGTCCCTTTCGGATTAGAATTGCTACTCCCCTCGAATAATTGGAATATGTTGAGGCATGTACTTCTCCCCATATGTTGGCTCTCAGTTTAGACCGGGATGTGTCAGTTAGGTGAGTCTCTTGTGTGAGGCATATATCAGCCTTGTGTCTGGCCAGGTAGGAGTGTACCAATCTCGCTTTTTTTCCTGTGGTCATTGACCCCACTTACGTTCCATGTTATGCAGGTTAAACAATTCTTGCCTACCATCTCAGGTTTTTGGTTGGGCGCTGTGCCAGGTGCGTGAATCTGCGCGTCTCCTGCAATAGATTGAATCGTATACCAGCTTGTGTGTGTCAGGACAGTTTGCGCCAGTAAGCTTGCAATGAGTGACAAAGGTTTTAGTGAGATTGCAAAACGACAGTGTTTTCAGTTGTACAGTCTGCAACATAAAACAACAACTCTTAAAACATTCCCCCCCACACCAACCCCCCAATCAGGTTGAGTAATTGTCACCCCTATACCCCCCCAACACGTATGGAGTAGTGAGATAGCGCAAATGGCTATGCGGGAATTATCCCTTGGGGGACTAGGCTTCTCTGGCGAACACCCCTGCCTTTGGAGGCTGGGTGGCCGAGCCAGTTGTTCCGGAGAAAGAAAATGGTTAGATAGCACCCCGTTATAGTCAGTGCAGTACATATCTATCAGCCCTGCGTCGGGGCGCTACTATGTTGTTAGCGTGTACTCAGAAAAGTGTTTTGGTCGTGATTGGAGGAACCCCCCTAAAGCAGATGTAATGTTACATTTGGTAAAAAAGATATGGAGCTAGTCCCCAGCTTCTCTGAGTTCGAAGGTTGCACATTCAGTCATTGTCACTCAGCCGATCTTCCAGAGTGTTGCCGTTGTTGTGCTTCGGACTGGAGCGTGGGCCAACGTTCTTGGCAAATTTCATCGCGACGCGGGCATCTTTGAAGATCAGAGGTTTGCCATCCGTTTGCACTTTCAGTTTGGCAGGGTAAAGGAGAGCGTATTTTATTCCGCCTTGCTGGAGCAGTTTTTTCACCGGGGCAAATTCACGGCGCGCAGCTTGTACCGATTGAGTAAAATCCTGGTATAAGGATATGGTGTTGCCTTGGTACTGAACTTTGCCTTTCTCGCGTGCCATTCGCAGGATGGTGTCCCTGTCGCTATAATTCAAGAGACGTGCAAGGATCGGGCGTGGTGGGTCCCCAACCAGTGGTTTGGGGCCCAGAGTGCGGTGGGTTCGTTCTGCAAGGAACATGCTGGATAGATAATTTCCGAATAGTTCTTTCAACATTGTCTCTACATATTTCTCCATGTTGGATATGTTCGTCGTCTCTGGTATACCGGTGATCCGAACGTTGTTGCGACGAGATCTAGCTTCAAGGTCTTCGTTCTTGGCCTTTATCAGGTTGAGGACTTTATCCATCTGTAGTAACTGTTCGTGTGACTCGGCTTGTCGATCATCTGAGTCTGATATTCTCGTTTCTATGGCGTCGAGCTGGGTCTCATGTTTCTCAACCCTCTGCGTCATCTGGTCCATGCGCATGGCCATGGAGTCTAGTTTGGTGTCTATTGCTTTGAGACTTGCTTTTAGGTCTTAAAGCATGACTTTCAGCTCGTCGTCCTGCATGGGAGTAGTTTCTGACTCCTCATTCTCTGTGGTAGGCGCAGTTCCCCCCTCCAGTTGGCGCGCTGAACGTTTATCAAACATTAGTTTTGGTTGTTTAATGTCCGCTTTCCCCATGGTTAGCGTGGTTTCTTTTGACTCGCAGTGCGTGTTGGTGTGTTTGCTGTATTGCAGTGGGGCTTGCTTGTAGTCTGTGGGCTCCATGGTACGATGTTCTCCCCGGCAGGGCCTTGCTCTTCCCACATCCACCAGCCAGGAATCCCTCAGTGCGCTGCAGTCAACCCCCAGGTTATGCCACTCCGCTCTGGGCGGAGTGCACCGCCGACAGGTATGGCCTGCCCACGATCACGTTTTGGGGCTCACGGCCGCCGGTCCGCCGTTGCTCCTCCCCGGCTCTTTGCCGCTTTGTGCCCTGCAATATGTTTAGAAGATTTCAGACTCCCTGTGCTGGTCTTTATATGGCGGGGTTAGGGTAGCGATGAGTCCACTTGCTTTTCTTGTGCCTTGTTGTCGTGGTGTTTTTGGCTCCTTTGTCGCCCCACGATTGCCACAGGAGGGAGACTAGTAACTTCCAGGGCCTGTGTGTCCCCCGACCAGGCCCATCCCTCTCCGCGCCCTGGCCCAGCGCGTCTCAGCCCACCGCAGCCCACTCCCTTGGTGAGCAGTCCGCTAACGGGCCAGGCACGCACCAGGCAGGCGCCTACCAGCTCTCTGCCACCGCTCAGGTCGAACAATCCCTCGATCGGCAGGGGCCTTCGGACTTCACTTTACGCGGTGTGTGCTGCAATTGCGGGCGTGTCAGTACTGTGTCTGGGGGGACTCGGGGAGATCTGCAGTTGTTGATCGTCGCTTGCTAGTTTCGTCCGTTCCCGGTGTGCCTCGCCCCTCCCGGGCGCACAATGCTGCCGTGCAGGCCCCAGGGACCTTCACCGGGGCCGCCTTCCCCGGGGACTCCGACTCCGCAGCACAGGCCCGGGCCGCTCGGGCAGGCCCGCCGGAGCTCTGTCCGCCCGGTCCCCACACTTGCTCCGTTCAATGGGCGCCGGCTTACCGTTGTGTGCCTTTCTGATTGCACGGAAGGTCATTACCATGGGGTCTGCCTCTGTGTTTTGTGTCCCCGTGCTCGCAACTGCTTAATCCTCCGTACAGTGCTCCATGGCCGCTCTAGGCCGCGACAGGCCCGGGTCCCGCGAGTCGCTGACGAAGGGCGGCCCGGTTCTTCCACCGCCGTCGGGCTGGCAAATTCTGATCGCCGCGGGTTCCAGGAGTGCGGATTGGGCAGTTTTTCCTTGATTCTTCCAGGATAATACAGGATAACTGTCAGATAAGTGGGCTCAGCCGGCAGAGCCCTCTGAGCGAGCGGCCATCTTGCTGCTCGGCTTAGCCACGCCCCCAATCAAAACTGCTTTACTTGCACTTCTAAGAGTTATAATGTGGGCATTGTCTCAATATTCCTTGATCTTTTTCTGAATTTGATTTATTTTTGCTTCCCCCCCCCCCCGCCCCTTTTCCTTTTTATACTTCAGCACATGTAGTAATGCTGTAAGCCATGGGCATCATATCACCAACTTTTTTTAATTTTTAGTAAATTTTATAACCAAATTTTCATAGATTTTTGTTTCTCCATTTTTTCACCATAAAACGCAACAAGTAGTCCGCAGTCCATTTAGCCAGTACATTACTATATAAAGCACACTCCGCGTCCTCAAGCTCTCCCACCCAGATCTCTCATCTCCTTTGCAGCCTCTGGAAGTAATCTGGGGCATTACTGATAAAGGAGTGGCAGATCAGGGAGATAGCCCTCTTATGTAACCTCCTCATCGACAGTTTGGCCTCAAGGGGACTGAACTCCGGGAATCTGCGTGTCAAGGGAATATTAGCCGATGGGGCCTGTCGCAGCTTCAGGAACTCGTGGAACTGAGTACGTGATGGCTAATACTGCTCTTGCAACTCCTGAAACGCTTGCACACGAGTACCTGTCTAGATGTCCCCGAGGTGGGCGACTCCTATCCTTTCCCACTGCACAAAGCCCTTCAGACCTGCAGTATGATGTAGCAAAGTCCCCTGCTACTGGACGGTTTGCCCAGTGAGCCTGTGGTCCCAACCCACAAAACAGAGCGCCGCCCTCCAGCACAGCAACACCTCCACGTTGTCGCTGTGCTGGAGGAACTGGGGACCCTAAAAACAGGTCTGTTATCCTATCGAGGACAAGCAGCGCAAGCTCCAACCGGTAGGCTGGGTCATCCCACCCCCCCCCCCATTGAATCAGTTGTTAATCGCGACCAACTGCGAGGCTACATAATAACCATGTAGATCCGCCATATCCATCCCTCGCACATAGGGGAATTGTTGCACGTACAAAGGCCACAGGGGGCAGACATCCAACCAAAGGAAGGTAAAGATCATCGAGGCAAGGACTTGGAACCACCCCTTGGGAATGGGGTGGGGAGGGGGTCCCTTTTTGTTTTAATACTGATCCACATTACCTTTGTGTCTATCAGAGCGCAGTCCTCTTGTGTATGCTTGTGCTCTGTGTACTGCCATCGATGGCATGGTCCCTCCTGAACTCCTTGGCTACCTTGCTCTGATCCTTCAGGCAACATTTATTTGCATAATTTGAAAAGTGTCAGAAGATGTTTGAAGGGCCTTGGTCATTGAGCACACTAACAAATCCACTTTCTGCTGTAAAGGTAGACCAAAATTCCACCTTTTACTTTGGAAGGCATCCTCACTCATCCTATGCAAGCGGGGGGTGCATACCTGGGGATGTTGAATGTTGCAACTGCATTTGCATTGAAGAATTGAGGCAGTGTCCTCTTCTGCTTTTGATGCTGATCCCTCTGCCTCTTTGGGAGCAGGTAAGGGCACCAAGGTTTAGCTCACTCTGGCATCTCCACAAATTTTTCACTCAGTTGTCGAGCCCAGTTTTCGTGAGTAATAGCTGTCCCAGTCCAACCCTGCCCAGGCTCTACTGTCCCCTACTGCGCCACTGCAGTTGAGGCCAGCTTTTTTGGCGAGCAGGTGAAAGTTGAGAAGGAAAACACCACCCAGTAAGTGAGCAGCGAGCCGAATTGCAGAAAAATTCTTAAGAGGCCAAACTCCCTCAGTGTTTAAGCACACCATGCATCCCAGCAGAAAGGAGACTGCTTTTGAAATAGCAGAAGCACTGGCTTTTGCCAGGCAACTTACTGAATATGCAGCTTAGGTAGTTATGTTATGCAGATTTGTAGAGTACACCATCACCCGGGAAAGTATCCTGGTGCTGTGCGGGTGTAAGTCAAGGCACACCTAGGGCCTAGTGGGACTACTCGAAAAGCCAGGTCTTCAGCTTCTTGCAGGATTCAAGAAGAGAGGTAGAGGCTCTTATTTGTAGCAGGAGGTTGTTCCACTGGTTAGGAGCGATGTAGGCGAAGGCTCGATCCCTGGATCTGGTTTTCTGTATGCGTGGGATTCGTGCAAGTAGGATTCTGGATGAGCTGAGGTGTCTGGAAGGTTTGTGAAAGTATTTGCAGTTGTTGTATGCTGGGCCAGGGTTATGTAATGCCTTAAAAGTGTGGGTGAAGAGTTTGAATTGTGCTCTTTTGTGAATGGGGAGCTAGTGGAGCTCCTACAGATGTGGTGTGGTTTGATGTGAGTGCGGCGTGGGAGGTTGAGACTGATTCTGGCTGCTGAGTTCTGAATGGTCTGCAGCATTCTGGTGAGTTTTTTTTGTTGATCCTGGCATAGTGGATATTCTCTTAGTCCAGCTTGTGTGTGACCAGGGTGTGTGTGACGGTTTTCTGGATGTTGATTGCGAGCCATTTGAAAATCTTCCTCAGCATCTTCAATGTATGGAAGCGTGAGGCAGTCACAATTTTGATGATCCTTTTGGTTTGCCTCTTTCTTTGCTTCTCGCCTTGTTTTTCGCCCTCTTTTTACTCATTTCATGTTTACCCTTTTCTGCCCTTCCCTATTCCTTCTTCCCTGTTTTTTCCCGCCTCGTTCTCCTCCCGCCGCTGCTGCCCCTGTGGCCCCTCCCGTCTCCCAGCTGTCCCACCCTCTCCATACCCCTACTTAATGGCGGCCGCGCGCAGTGGGCGCGCCGAAGGTACGCCAAAGGCAAGCCCGTCTGCGCCCGTCCACGACCCGCCCGCGACACGCCCACGACCAGTGCCAGGAACCCTGGTCCTCCGACCCGCCACGCTACGACTCAGCAACCCTCCACGCACTCAACCCCGTAAGAAACAGCAACTGCCAGCTGTCGACACCGAACACCCCCCAAGGCCAGTTCTCCTGCCGACACTGCCGCCGCACTTTCACCCTCCTCCGAACCCCCACTGCCACCACCAACCCACCGTACGCCAGCGCACTCAAAGCCCTAAGCTGCATCATCCTCAATGTATGCCCCCTGCGCAGACACGCAGTAGAAATCTGGGACCTTCTCAACATCCTCTTGCCCGACGTTGCCTTCCTCACAGAGACTTGGACCAACGCCAGCTCCGCACCCGACATCACAACCGCCGTCCCCGACGGATACAGAGGAAGGACCGCCCCAACTACCCTGGAGGCAGACTCTCCATCGTACAAAAAAAATTCCCTCTGACTCACCACATCCAGCACGAACGACTCCTCGTCCCCCATGGAACACCTCCATTTCCAGATGACCTTACGCGGCACAATCGCCTACAGACCTCCCAGACCGCGCGCCAAGTTCACCACTACCATCACAGATCTCATCGCACCCCACTCCCTCGCATCCACGGACTACGTACTCCGCGGAGACCTGAATTTCCACCTCGACAACCCCAGCGACCCTCAACTCCACCGCCCTCCTGGACAACCTCGCCAACATCGGACTGAGATAGCTTGTCACCACCCCCACCCACAAGGCAGGACACACCCTCGACCCCATCTTCGCTGCAGGACACAACATTCACTTCAGACATACCTCACAACCCCTCTGGACGGACCACCACTGCGCCTACTTCTCCTTCTCGCAACCCACCGCACACAGGCCTACTCCTCGCCCCCCGCGCAGGAACTGGACCAAGATCACCCCAACTCCGCACTCAACTGCGCTCCTCCTCCCCCCATCACAACAGACGCCAACTCTGCGGCCAACGAACTCCACAGATGGATCACCGACTGCGCAGACACACTCGCCCCCCTCCAGAACAACGCACCACGAAAGCCACCTGGTTCACCACCGACCTCCGATAATCCAAGCGCATGTGCCGACGACTCAAAGCCTGGAGGAACAGCAAAACCCCCGAAGCACGCTCCGCCTACAAGACCGCCATAACAGAACACCACCAACGAATCAGAACCACGAAGAAGAATTTCATCCAGAACAGAATCCTCACCAGCTCCCGCAACTCTAAGGAACTCTTCAGGATCATACAAGAATTCACCAAACCCCCCAGCTAATCCTCCGACATCCTTCCCTCCCAGGACCTCTGCAACAAACTCTGCTCCTACTTCCAACTCAAGATCAGGACTCTCTACTGCAACTTCGACGACCAGAACCCAGGCACAGACCCTACCCCTTCAACCGACAATGCAACCCAGCCTACCATCACCTCCTAGACCCCCTGTCACCACAGAAGCCACTGCCAAGACCATGAGAAGCATACACTCAGGAGCCCCCACCGACCCCTGCCCGCCCCACATCTTCCACAGAGCCGCCTCCACTATAGCACCCAAACTACGACGTTCCATCAACTGCTCCTTCGAAACAGGCACATTCCCAGACGACTGGAAACGCGCAGAAGTCAAGCCCCTTCTCAAGAAGTCCACCGCAGACCTGACGGACCTAAAGAACTATAACCCATCTCTCTCCTCCCCTTCGCAGCCTAAGTCACCGAGAAGATTGTCAACAACCAGCTCACTAACTTCATAGAAGCCTACTCGATCCTCAACTCTTCCCAATCCGGATACCAGAGCAACCACAGCACCGAGACGCCCTCCTAGCCGCCACGGACATCTGCACCATCCTCGACCAGGGCCACATGGCTGCACTCATCCTACTAGACCTCTCAGCAGCTTTCGACAACTTCTCCCACCGCACACTAACCACCAGACTCCACGACACCGGCATCCGGGGATCTGCTCCTTCCTCACCGGCCGAACCCAAAGAATCAGACTCCCGCCCTTCCTCTCCGAACCCACAGAGATCAGCTGCGGAGTACCCCCAGGATCCTCACTCAGCCCCACGCTCTTCAACATCTACATGGCTCTCACCACCATCGTCAGAAAACACTCCGCATAGTATATTATGCCGACGACACCCAGCTCATCCTCTCCCTCACCAACGAACCCAACAGCACCAGACACCGCTTCCAGGAAGGTGTGAAAAAGACATCGCCTTCTGGATGAGCAACAGCTGCCTAAAGTTCAACTCAGAGAAAACGGAAGTCCTCGCCAGTACTTGGCAGTAGACACCTAGTGGCCCACTGCCATCGGCAGCCCTCCCACACCCACAGACCACGATCGCAACCTCGGCATCATACTTGACTCCTCCCTCACCATGAACCAACAGATCAACGCCTTATCTTCCGCATGCTTCAACATCCTCCGCCAGACCTTCAAATGGATCCCTCTCGAATCCAGAAAGATCGTCACCCACACACTCCTAACTAGCAGACTGGACTACGGGAAGGCCCTCTACTCCGGAATAAACAAATCGCTGCTCCTCAAACTCCAGACAATACAGAACGCCGCAGCTGGAATGGTCCTCGGCATCCCACGACAACACCACATCACCCAGCACCTACGAGAACTCCACTGGCTCCCCGTCGAAAAGAGCGTGACCTTCCACGCCTACAAATCCCTCCACAACATCGGACCCCAATACCTCAACAAAAGAATCTCCTTCCGTGCACCCGAGCGAAGCCTCCGCTCCGCCGATCTTGCCCTGGCCGAAATCCAACGCATATGCAGAGCCAGAGCGGGGGGCGATCCTTCTCCTACATCGCAGCCAAGACCTGGAACGAACTCCCACTCCGCATCAGACGAACCCCCACACTGCAAGCATTCAGGAAGAGCCTCAAGACCTGGCTCTTCGGATGAGACAGAACTGCTCAACCCCCCCCCCACTCAGCACCTTGAAACTCTAACTGGTGAGTAGTGCACTTCACAAACCCCTGATTGATTGATTGGCTTGTGCGGTCATGTTGAGTTTACTGTCAGTAATGATCCTGAGTTTCTTGGCATGGGTGATAGGGGGGGGGGTGTCGATCTTGTCTGTATTCAGTTTTCCCCCAGTAGGCGATTTCAGTCCTGCAGATATTAAACTTGATCTGGATACTGGGCGTCTTGTCCGTGAAGGAGAGAATGAGTTGTGTCGTCACCGAAGGAGAGGACGTTGATATTATGAGGGGATGATGCTCACTAGAGGGATCATGTATGCATTGAAGAGGGTTGGGCTTAGGGAGGATCATTGCAGAAATCCGCAGATGAGGTCGCAGATGTACGGTGCCAGGCTCACTGACTGGTTCCTTCCATTCAGGAAGGAGCAGATCCATCTGAGTGCGTGTTCATGGATTCCAATGTCGTTTAGGCGTTGGATGAGTATCAGCTAGGAGACTGCATTGGATGCCACAGAGAGGTCCAGGAGGATGAGGGCCGCAGTGTTTCCTCTGTCCAGAGTCATGCGGATGTCATCCATGGTGGCGATGAGGGCAGTTTCCGTGCTGTGGTTGGTTCTGAAACCAGACTGAATGGTGTTGAGGAGTTGGTGGTCGTTGAGTTATTTGAGGCGTCTGTTGATGATTTTCTCCAAGACCTAGGCATGGAATGGTAGCAGAGAAATTGGTCTGTAGTTGGCGAGCTTTGGAGAGTCTGCAGAGGGTTTTTTCAGCCTTGAGAGGGCAGTTGTGTGTTTCCAAGCATCTGGGAAGGTCGCAGAAGAGGTGAAGGCATTCAGAATGTGTGTGAGGATGACTCTGATGAGTTGCAGTCTTCAGGAGTAGGCGTGGTGGGGGCTAGGAGTCCAATGGTGCCCCTGAGTGGATGGACTTTTGGAGGTGACGATGACTGGCCATGTGGTTGGCATTGGTTCTTTAAATAAAATCAAGAGGCGTTTGGCGAGATCTGTCGGGTCCGGTTGCTGTAAATGGCAGTGATTTTGCTGCTGAAGAATTGAGAGGGATTGTTTCAGAGGTCTTGTGAGGGAGTGATCTAGTTGTAGGTGGCGATGGTGAGGGGAAATCTTTCACAATGGCAAATATTTATTTGTTTCTCCTGGTGCTGGCATCAATGCGGTCCGCAAGAGCTGTGCGTTTGGTGGCCCGGATCATTTGGTGGTAGCATTTTTTTTTCCACAACACATTTTATTGGCATTTAATACAAACAGTACAAACAGGGAGCATCCGGTACGGTGGGATAGATTATCTCAGGTTGACGGGTATATTCATGTCATATATGTGCCCACTAACCCGATTGTAGTACATCGAATACCCCACTTAGACTTAAACTTAACATATAACGATATGCATCTGTGCGCCCTGCAGTCCGCCCCGATCCCACCCGCCTTCCTCACTAAGTATGTATCCTAGTCTGTCCGGTATCTGGCAATATGTGTTCATGCACTGGTAACATGTTGTCCCAGAGTTGATGGAGATTATTTAATGCTTCTATTGGTAAACCTCTATAATCTGCCCACCTTTGCCAAAAAAATGTATGTTTCTGGGTGCATCCGCGTGCTGCAAATATTGGAATTTCCAACCCCATATTAAAGTCCATGCCCCGTTTCCAGGCACTTCTGCTTTCCACAATCTGGCAATGTCCCGTTTAGCCAGTGAGCCCCAGGAACAGCAGGTGTTGCTTGTATATGTTCCCACCGATTCCCTCCGTGCAGTGTAGTAGTGTAGGCTTTGGAAATCTAGGGAGGTCCCATCGCAGCACCTCCGCCAGGCATTCCAGCACACTGTGCCAGAAACATTCCAATACCGTGCAAGACCACGTTGTGTGTAAGAATGTACCTTCATCCAGTTTGCAGCAGAGACATTGGGGAGGTTCAATTAACCCGGCTTTCCATAACTTAAGCTGTGTGTAGCATGTCCTATGGAGATACTTTAATTGTCTGAGACGTATGGATATAGCTGCCCCCCCTGGGTGAATGTAGTGCTTCAGTCCAGTCATCTTCATCTATAGAGCCTAGATCGGTCGCCCACTTAGTCCGTAGGATGTCTTGGATATGGGGGTTATTTGTGTTAAGGGATTGATATATTTTCATAATCTTATGGTCCCCTAAGTCATCCATTAATAATTTGCCTTCTAACGGATTGAATTCAGGTATATCATAGAGGTCGCAGATGTATGGGTGTATGGCGTGTCGTAGTTGAAGGTATTTATAAAATTGACTGCGGTGTAGTACATATTCTACCTGAAGATCTTGGAATGAATTAAGGACCAGCCCTTGCACTATATTTCCAACCAAGGAGATCCCTGGTGGTAGCATTTAAGAACGGATTTGAAAGCACTACTGTCTGCATTGTCCTGACCCATTCTCCATTTGTGCTTCAGTGTTTGCACTGGTATTTTATCAGGCTGAGTTCCACTGGCATGCGGTCTGGATCTTGTTGCATTGCTGTGTTTGAGGGGGGCCAGGGTGTTCGCGCAGGAGATGAACCAATTGTTGGAATTCTTGATGGCATTGGGGAGGCTGTTGCTGTGTTCGGGTCAGTAGGTGTTGAGAGTGGTGTTCCAGTCCTAGTCACCGATGCTGTTCCAGTGTTGGCGGGATGGTCTACTGGTGTGTGCGCGGGTTGGACTAGGAGGGAGATGCTGAACTTAATGAGGATGTGGTCTGTCCTTCTAACTAGTGTGGGCTTGTTGACTCAGATGTTGCCCAAGTTGGTGAAAATAGGGTCCAGGAGGCGTCCAGCGATGTGGATAGGTCCCTTTTCTCGTTGGGTGAGGCAGAGGCTTCCAAGGTCTTCAATGAGCGCTCTTAAGTTGGAGTCGGCGTGGTCTTCCAAGTGAAAGTTAAGGTCTCAGGGTAGGATGTGATTGCTAGCATAGAAGGTGAGTGGTGCGAAAATGTTTGTGATGGTGTTGGTGAAATTGGTGTGCTGTTCCAGTAGTTTGTAAATCAGAGTGCTGCTTAGGGTGCAGTTGGCTGTGATGTGGAACTTGAACGACAGGTGTTCCATGTTGGAGGATGACGTGCCCATGGATGTGGTGCAGCGGATGGTGTTCTGGTGGATGATGGTGATTCCGCCTTTGGGCCTATGAAGTCTGTCTTGCCTGCAATCTTGATGGCTCTGGTGATGCCAGGCACCAAGGAATGGTCCAGCCAGGTTTCTGTGACAAAAAGTAGGTCAGGGGCATTGTTGTACAGCAGGTCCCTGATTTCTGTGCCGTATTTGGTGAGTGAGCGGGTGTTGACGAGCATGCATGCAAGTGTGGAGTGTTGTGTGGGTGGTTGCAGGGCTTTGAGAGTAGGGTGTTTAGTATTGTCGGTGCGCTGGTTGGTAGGTGTTGGGTGTGGTTAAGTGCATGAAAACTTGCAGGAAGCGCAGGAGAATACTACCTTGGTGTTGTGTGATGCACCGAGACCGCAATGTTTAGAGCTGTGGCCGGGGCTGAGGGCACAGAGGGTTGCAGCATGCTAGCGATAGGGGGGGGGGACCAGGGTTTCTGGCTCTGGGCGCAGTCAAAGTGCAGATTGTTGCAAACATGCTTGACTGTGGATCGCCTGCTGCATGCATCCGCTGTGCTCCACAATGTGGCAGCCATTAAATAGGTCCTGTTTTGTTGAGTGGGTGGGTCACCCCAAGACTGGATGTACACTACTTCTGTGAGTAAGATAGTCCACCACCCTCCCTGCCGGTAGAGTTCTTGAAGGAGCAGCCACCTTCTTTTGTGGCTCAGTTATGGAGCTAAGAAGTATCGTCCGGTAAAAGTGGTCAGCTCAGCACTAGGTCTCCCTTGGTTTTTCCTGTGGCTGTTCATATCAATCCCCGACCTAAGGGGTAGTGGACTCAGGCAGATTGATAAAATATTTTTTTTTTAAATCACCTGGTGATTCCACTGGACCCAGAACTGGTGATCCTTTCAAACACTTCTTGGACCATAGTGCAAGTCTTAGCCTCCATACTGTCCTTGATTTTCAGTTGTTACCTTTCCCCAGAAGCCCTGAAAGCAAAACTAAAGATTTGAGAGTTCACCTTTAGCTCGTTAGGACCAGCCTCAGATAGTAGGGTTCCCTGTTTTGCAGCGTTTCTGGATTCACATGCTATCCATTTTTCCGGCAGCTAGTATTTGGTTCTGGAATTGTCTCCCTGTAGTCTCTCTTCTCTCTCTTTTTTGTGTGGGTGTCTTCAACCATTAGGGCTTATGCCCCTACTTGTGTAACTTCAGACGCACATCCTGGAAACCCTTTGACGCAGTCGCCATCTTCCGATATATATTTTTTTCTGCTGTTGGGTCTGGGAGCTAAGGAGAAAGCTATGGAGTTGAGGAAGAAGAAACTGCATTGAGGAAGGCTATCTTTCGTCGAAAGTCACCATTGAGCGAAGAGATATTGCCACGGTAGAGAAAGAGAGGAAAAGCACTGGAAACACTAAACAACACCAGAGATGAGAAGACAGACATACAACAAAGCCACATGGTTGGAAAATGAAAAAGGGCCATGGAGCATTCCCCTTTTAGGTTTTGCCTGAAATGCCATCACAAGTACGTACAGGAGGGCTGTGACCTCTGCCTTCCGAATGACCACAGCTTGGAGGATTGCACAACCTGTGCAGAGTTCTTGTCAAAGACCATCCGAGAGAGACAAAAGCAGAGGTGGGCCACTACGCCATGGCCTCACCACAAGGAAAACAAGAGTCTTTAAAAATCCCTTGCCTAATTGTACAAGAGACCTTGCTCCCCTTATACCTATTGGGTACCGCTGACGTCTCCAACTGTCACCTGTCCTCCAGAGTGGGGCATCTCCTTTGTCGTTTACACAGGTTCTCCCTGGAGGGACCTCCTGCTCCCTGGAGTTCTGGCAGGTTACTTCGGGAAGCAGTCTCTTCTTCAGGCACCAGGCTGCTCACTGAGGGTTTGGCTCCTTCTGGGCCTGTAGACCCTTGGAAGATGGACGGTTAGTCTTCTTGCCCCTTCTCTTGGCTCTAGGGACTTGGTCCAATATTTCGGGCTGCAGGATCCCTTGCCTTTCCATCAGGGCCATCTGTTCTCTTATGGTTTCACACACCTATTCAAGGAAGACCCAGCATTGTTAGATGGGTCCTTTTTTCCACTTCTGAGCAGGCGGATGTTTCCAGATCATTACCCAGGTCTACTGGCATGGCAGAGGACACAGCTACCTTGTATGCGCCAGTAACCCCTCCCAACTCAATCTACCACAGTCATAGGGTGAGACTTTGCAACATTGTCAGCATTGACAATTTGGTGCACCTCTTCTAGAAGGATCTAGTTTGGGGAAACCCGTTTGGCCAGAACCATGGTTACACTGGCACCTGTAACCCTCAGATCCTTCACTTATACCCCATTGATTTTTGGCCACTGCCTATATTTCTCCTTACTGGGAGGCCATTGGGCCGAGGATTCAGTGTTCCCCACACCCATAGACACTAAGGTGGCCTCTGTGTACCCTTTGGAATTTCTTGGGACAACCTCCATCCCTAACCCTACACAACCTTCCCATTGGACAGGTCACCAGAGGGTGTCTTTTTAGTGCACACTGCATCTCCCCTCTTGTACCCTGGTTGAATACAGTCAAAGCACACCCCAGCCTTTGTAAGGTTAAACTTCTTTCCCAGGTACCCCCTACCCTTGGAATGGGATGTGGCTCTGCAATTCCAACCCTTTGCATCTTTTGGGGACTCACTGGGTGTTTCCTACTGTTTATCGTTGCCCCCTTTTTCCTGAAGGAGGGGTCGGACCTCCTTTCTATTGGTTATTACCCAAGGACTTCTTGTGGACCCTGGTACGAACCCACTCATCAGCATTCTTGCCCAGTTCCCTAGGCTAGACAGCTTAGAGTCCACCAGATGCTGGTGCAACTATTCTGATGAACAGTTAGTTAGAATGTGCTCCTTGACAATAAGATTACAGAACTATTCATAAGTATCCACTTTGTTGCCCTTAATTCAGCCCTCCAGTGCCTTAACTATGGTGTCAACGAAGTCTACTCATGTCTGTGTTGCCCCTTTTGTGTTGTCCTAAGCTTTCTGCCTGTACTCCTCAGGTGTGACTCCTAAGAGCTCAACAAGTGCTACCTTCATGTGTGGATAGGCTTCTGCTAACTCATCCTCTAGTGTGAGTAGTCATCCCTATCAACTACTGTCACTAACTCCCAGAGTAGTGTCCCGCAGTGTTGTGTACCCACCTTTCTCATTCTGAGAGCTCTCATATGAGGCCAGCTACTTGTCAATATCATCCCCTGGACATAGTTAGTCACATTCCTTTTGGGCAGTATGATCTCATGGGCACCAGTCAGATTCCTCAGTTACTCTTCTGCTGCCACCATGTTCTATGAGCCTCGTGCACAACTTGGCCCTCAAGCGCCAGTCTTTTTTCTTCCATGGCTGTGGCTCTCTCCTCCAGTTCCAGTGCTGACATAACCTCTTGGAGGGACTTATGGCTAGTAATGGAGCTCTTCTGCCTTTCGGCCACCCTTGCCTGGTGATTGGGGCGAGGTTCTCTCCTGCTCCTTCTGTTTCCTGAATGGCACTCCTGCCATCGTCATTTTTATCTTCTTCTCCACTGCCTTGGGGTAGTTCCTTCTCCAGTACTGAAGAGGCTCTGTGGGCTTCTTCCCAAGCTTTGAGGGCTTTGATCAGGTCATTTTCCCTGGCCCTGGCCCACATGTTGATATTTCTGTCCCTCCAAAGTGCCCTCAACTCATCTCTTTTGAGGTTGGACAGACTTGCCATTATCAAGCTCCTTGTTTTGTTGCTACAGAAGTGACTCCTCAAACTTTCTTTAAAGTTTTTCCATACTTTTAAAAACTTTGTGGAAGCTCTGTCACAACTCTTAACTCATTGAAAGGTATGAAAAATCTTTGGAAACAGTGCTTTAGGAGACGACAAAACTCAACTACTGCTTGGGTGTCACTCTTGTCGGATTCTCAGTGTCTGAGGGTCCCAAAACTGCATGGTATTGCTAAACACAAGTTCTGTATCACACCTCTTGGCACCAATGTGTGGAAATGGGATGTATTATATTGTATTGTATAGTATTATGGTGTGGTTTTGAAACTTCACAGTGTAATACACTTACCAACCTCTTTAGGACCAGTAGGTTTTGTTTGTTGAACTTTAGCTCATCCCTGGGTAGCTGTGGCTCTGAGCTGTCAAGCTTACTCAAAAGAACAAGTGTAAAGCATTTGAACAGCAGCAAAACAATTGAAGAAATACACAAGCCCCTCGTGAAATTCAACACTAATTTATCAAAAATAAATTAGATATTTATGCAAAAGTAGGCTCCAAAAGGGAGTTTACTGCAGATGCAGAATTTGTATGGTATAGTAATTCAGCATATTTTACTTAACCACGAACAAGCATTGGCAAATTCAACACATTTGACACCAACGTTTTTCCTGAAAAGATTTCCAAGTGTCATTCCGGTTACTTAGAGTTACTTTAGGGGACCAACTCTGGCAGGGAGCTAGTCAGTGGTACCAGCAAGGTCCACAGAATCAGTGAAGTCTTCAGTTGAGTTTCACCATCAGTAGCTTCTTCCCATTGACTTATATGGAGTGGTCCTGATGCAAGGGATACCATAAGCTGAAGATGCTCAAGGGTGCTGAAGATGCTGTGCGGTCGACTGGGTCTTCCTGGGCCTACTCCTCGGTCCACAGGCTTGGTCTCAGGGATTGACTTCCTTCGAAGTGTGCTCAAGCTTGGCAGAAGTCCATTTGCCACTGGGTATCAGTCACCCGGTACAGCTGTTTCGGCCATTTCCTTCTTTTGATAGTAACCAGTGCTTAATTTGAGCTGGTGGTTTCTAGTGCTCAGCACCAACACTTAATTGGCAGCATCAGCACTTATGACAGATTGCCAAATTGTGACCACATTTGTCTAAATTAGAGATGAACACAACAGTCTGAGTTGGCCAAGCTCTGCCTGATGAGTGCCGTCCATCCTTTGTGTAACCCACTGGATTTGGGCTGCCATGACATAGAGCTCCAAGTCGGACCCCATCTCTCCCTCGTATGGCATCCGTCTTAGGGTCTCCAATGACACCCTGTGGCGGCCCCCATCCTGAATCAAGTCTTGCAGCAGGAAGTCCAGTTGTCGAAACAAGAACCACAGGACACTAATCGGGAGATTAGTGAAGTAATATAGCAACCGCTGTAAGATCCCCATCTTCGAGATTGCAGTGCATGCCATGACTGGTACCCTGAGCGATCTCCAGTAGGGGACGCATGCTTTAAGGGAGTGTAAGGATCCTCCCAGGTTGCTCTCCCATAAGCCTCCCAGTGCGTGGTAGATTTGGATCCCCAGGTACTTGAAGGTGTCAGCGCCCACACCAGACCGGGCGGGAGGGAAAGTGGTGGTGACATTCCCCTAGTGATTGGGAACGGGCATGTCTTAGCACTGTTTACCCTTAGGCCCAAGAGTGTACCGAATTCCTCAAGTAGGTTTAACATATGTCCGGTACCTGCAGCCCCACCCGCCATGTAGATCAGCAGGTCGTCCACATTCAGAGAGACTATATGCTCGGGGCCTCCCTCCAACATGTCTCTGCCTCTCCCCTCCAGTTGGAGCAATGCCGCCAGCGGTTCTATAACTATGGCAAATAGGGAGGAAAAAGGACAACCCTGGCGGGTTCCCCAATGCACTCCGTATTGCTCTGAGATCATGGCGCCTGTTCGTATCCTGCCCGTCGGGACAGTATACAACAAACACACCCACTTTATCAATGCATCTCCCAGACCCATCCCATGCATGACCACCTCAAGAAAATCCAACTCGACCATGTTGAATTCCTTTTCGAGGTCCATCGACTTAAGCATGGCCGCCGGCGCAGCGTGCACTGCCAGGTTGTACAAGACATGATACAGCCTTTGTAGATTTATAGAGGTTTTTTGTGATGATATAAACCCATTCTGGTCAATATGGATCAACTCCTGCACATGTGGTAGTAGTCTGAGAGCAAAGATTTTACTGAGTATTTTGAAGTCCATGTTCAACATGGAGAGAGGGCTGTACACGGCTGCAGTAGCTTCCTGCATCTTAGTTTTGGGTAGCGGAACTACCTCTGCCTCGCTCGTCGAGGCTGGCAAAATCCCCGATTTAATTGATTTGTCATAAACTTCTGCTAGCCTAGGGGGCAGGAGCTACGCATATGTTGAGTAAAACTCATCGGGCAGCCCATCAGGGCCTGGTGTCATGTCTGAAGTCATATCCTTTATGGCGCTCTTAATTTCTTGGGTCATCACTGGCCCACCTAAGCTTTCGCTCGCTAGTTGCAGTAACCTTTGGAGAGGGAGCCGCCCCAGAAAGGCACTTACCACGTGTGTTGGGTCCTGGTCTGGTTGTCAATAGAGAGCCACATAGTAGTCTCTAAAGGCCACATTAATATTCTCTGGCGTGTACAGTGTTGCTCCGTTCGGTGTAGGCAAACAGGTAATGGTCGTGTCCCTGTTCTCTGGCTGAATGAGCCAAACTAGTAACCTCCCAGCTCTTCCTTCCTCATCATGCGACCTATTGATATAGTCCTTGTAATTAGGACATCACAGCCACTCCAGTGCCACATTATAGCGTTTTTTCGCAGTCCACAACTGCACCTGTGAATCTGGGTCAGTACCCAGAGCATTGTCCAATCGTGTAGGGTATCCTCCAGCCCACACACAACCCCATCCAATTTCCGTCCTACACCTACGGAGTTGGCTAGGCAGTGCCCATGGTCGACCACTTTGAAGGCTTCCCACTCTACTAAACAGCTGAGGAGAGAGGCTTGCAGAGAAACATGACGCCACCAACGTTTGGTCTGATACTTATTCACGGGTCTCCTAAATAGTGCTTGTGCGTGTCCACAATACCCTTACACCTCTTACCGGTGATGTCCTTGGTGTTAGGGATTAATCCTCCACAGTGTTTAGGAAGTGCCTAATTCTGTTAGTTTTCAAGCTTGAAAGTTTGAAAGGACTAGACTTATTTTTGTGTTGCACTTTGTTTTCCACCCTGCTATATTATGGCAATGACGCCACCAGTTTATATTCCTGTTAATTGCAGACCTGCTGTCCAAGCACATGTAACACATCATGGACTTACTAATGTGGGTGGTGCTTTTTGCTTTGTGGTATCTCTTTGAACTCTTTAATTCTTGGGTCAATTTTCCAGCTGCGGATGCTAATACACACACTTTTCATAAACACACTACACCTCAATCACCAGCATAATACAGAGCATATGCGCTCATGGAAATACCTTTATCTTATTGGGAACATACTACTTGGTTCCTAGGCGCCTTCCCACCTGTACATACACTGGTACACATAAGTCCCTTCAGTAACAATGGGGCGACCTGGCCAGCTTTGGCTGGATACACACCGTACCCTGATATGTAAAATCAAAATCTTGTGTGAACACCAGCCTTATACAGCGATCTAGTTACTCTGTATATAAACGCTTGACTCAATATGTTGTTATATTCCCAAATTAGGCCCATGCAGCGAAGCAGCTAATTTCTTACATTGTTCTCACAAATAACATTTTTGACGGTGACTTTTTGCACATATTTGCATGCACAACAATGTTGGATTAGTTTCTCTGAAACTAAACTTGTTTTTCACATCTATCTTAGCACAACATTATCACAACGCCCTGAACATCATGTACAAGGTCTCGTTTCGCACTATGTACAAATGTCACCACTATCTTTATCCACGGGGCAACAGGGCTAGCTACATATCCATAATATCACTAATCTATACGCACTTCGCAAGGCTGCATTCTTTTACCAAAGATGAGCATCCCGATAGATTAGCAGAGGAGGCACTTCCACTGAAACAGAGGTCCTTGCATGCTGAAAAATCACCACACATCGGTCTGACATCTCGTGAGGGGTGTCTGGTTCATGGCCAAGACAGGGTCCTTCACTCTATCCCATCAGGTAATGGGGTTGGTTCGTCCTTTGGGGGGGATCCTTGGCTTTACACCTACACACACTCTTGGTACACTAAGAGTAGGGTTCGCCTCTTGGGAGTTCACCAGATTACTGCCTTGCTTTATATGCCTGCATATATACATTGTTTCAGCACCATGGTAGAACTATATCTACTATTTACGCTTTTGGTGCTTATAATCACGTTTACCTGCTTCTGTCTACTAATCATTGCAGAAAGAACAATTGATGGACGGAATGCAAAACAATGCCATACATTCACCCCAGTACAGAGATCTGGGCCTAAATCCATCGTTTTTTCCTGTCCAGGGAAGACCTGGCTTGGCAGTTCGAGCTGGATTGTTCCCATGAGGAACAGGGTCAAGACTGATTTGCATATGACTGGGTCTGAACTGTGGTTGCGAAGTGAGCTAAAGAAAGATGATGGATTCAACCCAGATCTGTGACTGGATGTCTGAAAAGTTTCAGCGCTCCGTCCATTTCTTTGTGTTTGCTTTTTTCGCCCTAGGTTGGCAGGGTATGCCCAGACGTGGGTCCCTGCTCACTTTGCCACTGGATTCAAGCTAGCCTGGCTGATGAGGGGTGAAACCCCGAAACCGGTCCCAGGATGCTTGTTTCTGGTCCAGCGAAGACCTGGTTTGGCAGTTTGGGCTGGACTGTTTCCATTAGGAACTGGGTCAAGACTGATTTGCATATGGCTGGGTCTGAGCTGGGGTGGTAAAGAGAGCTAAAGAATGATGATGGATTCAACCCAGATCTGTGACTGGGGGTGAGTGTCTGAAAAGTTTCAGCGCTCCGTCCATCATCTCCTTGTGTTTACTAATCATTGCAGCACACGTATTTTAAGCAAGAATAACGTTGGTTCAATAAATATTATTGAAAACGTCCCACTGTGTATTTTCTGTATATTTCTCTGAGAATAAGTGAGCACGAGTGACTGAGCGAAAAGTTTGGTACTGTTTCCATGATCCCTGAGGGGGTCAGGGTTGTCATGTTCAGTGGTTGCCAGAAACCATTCGCTCCCTGGTAGGTTAGGGGGATTTACAGTGGCACTGTGAGCTAGCTTGTCAATAGGCCAACATATCCTGCAGGGGTGTCCAGAATCAGACTAGACACCAGGCCCTCAGTTTATGTTGTCCAAACAATGTGCAGATCCTGCGGATTGATAGGAACTACACAGCAATGTTTCCCGCAACTTGTTGGCGCAGCCAGTAAGCATTTGCCTACCAGGTCAAGCCCAGGTGCCTGCAGTGCATACAAAAAGCCCTGTAATTGTTCATTTACTTACGGGCAAAGTACCCTCTAAACAGGAGTAAATTTTGGATCAACCAAATTGAAGCTGTGTTTCCCTATACGGGACCACAAGACAAGGACAACATTTTGACTATGTGCTTACTCCATGCCATGGTTCCAGCTATAGGATACTGCAGCACTTGGGGACAGTCTTTGCGCTGTCTTTACTATCAGTCACAGCACTCCCTCTTTGTCACTCTTACCAGACATAGTAAAAAAAATACAGAATCAACATGGGGCAGCTACTGCCCTGGATTTGGGGATGAAACTAATGGGAAATGTTCCTGTAGTATCTGCAGTGATGCTGTCAAACATTAAAGGTGAAGCAGAGCATCTATGGCTATATGCCAACAGCTTGCAGCGATTGCACAAGTCGACCCTGAATGTGAGCTGCCGGTTATTATTGCTGATTTTTACACGTCTTTAGGGCGCAATAATTTTGGAACCAGACCTACAAAACCACCTTTTGTCAATCCTAGTATTGACAAGGATGCCAAGCAGCCCTGTTAGTTTGTTAAAAAACCATGGGATAAATCTAAACAAACACAGAAAGGTTAACCTAGCGGAGGTTCTGCACACCTGGAGTCTTCTGTGAGACATTACGATTTTCATGATTGTACTAAATCAAGACTCCAGACAGGTATCGGGTTCCCGATGCACGTTCTCCTCGTTCCTTTCAGGAATCGTCTGACCAGCAGTACGACAGAGGAGGGTGATCTGACCGCAGACAAGAAGAGTACGTGAAAACAAAGAGGGATACACAACACTTGTCTGACCTGAAGATAAAGAAAGAGGAAGGACCTCCTCAATATAAAGCCCCTCTTCAGATAAAGAAAGTTGCGGCCATAACCGCTAAATATGCCACAGACACTGAGAACCCTCCTCCTGAACAGGAGTTGGGCGGTGACTCTCCTTGGAGCGTGGCAGAAGTCACAATAGTTACAGTTGAGACCCCCGAGAGGCGTGTAGCCCCTCCGTATAGATTAAATAATCTAGACATTCAAATTGAGGGTGATATAGAGCGCACCATTAAAGCAATATTCTGGGAAAATTTAACGCTGTCTTGTGACATCCTTTTGGCAGAGGTCGACTGGCCTCTGCACAAACATCACAGGGTGAGGATGCAATATTTCCTTCTTTTTCTGTCCTTGTCACTGAACAAGTTAAACTTATGCGGCAGAATGGGCTCTTACACTAGCCCTTGCATGATATCGCAATCATATCGACTGGGATAAGGACTCCCCTTATTATGTTATGCTTATAAGGTCCAGCCCGCAAGTGCAACTGCAGTACCCTAATAAATAGGATGCTAAAGCACCTGTTAGTGAAATACTCTTCCAATTGGTGTATCCGGGAGTAACTGTACCCTGTGTCTCTAAGATGAATAATCCCCTTTTTTCTGTGTTGAAACCAGATCATTCATATTGTATAGTCTTAAGACTACCAACATTTTAAACAGTCATACATGCAATTTTGCAATACAAAATATACATAGTACGGCACTCATAAACAATATAGTCCGTAAAAAATACAAAACAACCTTGGACATTTCCAACAGGTTTTTCAGCCACAATCTAGCGCTTGAAAGCAGAGATTGGACAGCCTTCTCAGCGCTTGGCTGTCAGAGAAGACACACAAGACTCCTAATGGGCTATAGGAATAGCCAAGGACTATATGCTGCGCACATTATGTCAATTCGAAACTATATTGACCCTGGCGCATTTTCCTGTGTAGATGATATTTACTTTTTTTTAAATCTGTTTATTGGCATTTTGTTAATATGGGATACATCATTAATAAATATTTCCAATTATTATCACTTCAGTTTATCTCTTAGTATACGGCACACAGTGTCAATGGTTTACATTCTTTACATTAAACATCATCTGGCATTGATTGTGTACAGAAGCTCCCCCTTTGGTGTGGTGCAGTTATTACTGCTGGAATCGGTGGGGTTAGCAGTAGTGCCTGCATTTATGCCTTCGTATTTGTATGATCATGAAGAGTGATGTGTTTTCCCCTTCCTGAAGTGAAATGGCCGGGTAGGGAGTGTTATGTTGCCATGTAATGCTCCTATATTAGACTTTCAATGTACTGAGAGCAGACAGTACAACTATTACTAAAAAGAATAAGAACAAGCATTGGTATAGCCAAAAGGTCTCGCCTTTGGGACCTTATAAGTGTTTAGCCATGCAACAGTTGATGTTGTTGCACCAAGGATATTGTGCTGCATAACTAAATACTTCTAAGGTCCCAAAAGCGAGACCTATTGGCTATGCTAGTCGTTAACCTGGAAATGCGTTAGAATGCCACGCCACCCCAGGAGTGGCGTAGCGAGGCGCAACGAGGATAAATGTTTACATTTCTCCTCGTTTTTTTCCGCTTTCAATGTGTGCTGCATTATACAGCACTCATGGAAAGAGGAAATCACCTCAATTGATGTTTTTGTGCAGGAAGGTACCACTTCCTGCACAAAAACAATCTCCCCACGACGCCGGCATCCTTGCACCATGGTGCAAGAGTGCCTGCGCTGGCGCACGGCAGTCGATTCTGCGCGAGCGCTGGGGAAAGCACAGGGATGCCACATATTGTTGTAAATATGCCCCATTGCTGTGCTTTGAAAGTGACTCCGTGCGGCACACACCGAGTCACTTTCATTGTAAATAAGGCCCTCAGTCAGTAAAGCACAGCACAGTTCACCACTGCCTACTCCGCCTGCAAATCTTCAAAGGTAACCAACGGTCTGTTTATCCTCACAGCGATCTGGCTACAGTTCCTGGCAGTTACACAAGTTTAAGCTATTGGCATTGTAAATGACAATGTCTTTTATTTATGTTTTTAAAACGAAAACAAAAATAAAAGGCATTGTTATTTGCAATGCCAATAGCTCAAACTCGCGTAAATGCGAGACCTATTGCATTGCAAATGCTTGTTTGTTATGGTTTGTGTTTTTTGTTACGGTTATTAAAAATGGTTATTAAAAACATTTCTGTCGTTGTTACTGTTATTGTGTACAATTATTATTGCTTACGCTAGGTCTCGCGGGAAGAATCAAAGCTCTAAGCGATTATCTGCTCCTTACAGCCACTGCTGGCTTCCAAGAGCATGCAGCAAACAATGCTCTGTCTCATGCCCCAGTGTGAGCAACTCGTAGACAAACTGCAACGAAAGCAACGCAATCAACTTCCAAGCTCCAGAGGCGATAGCAGCCACCGCTGTGAGTGGATAAATGCCTTTGTCAAATCAGTGCACGCGCCGCCGCCTTCCGTGGCCCGGATTGCGCGTGTTGTGTGAAAGCATTGAATAAATGGCATGCAAGGTACGGTAGGTTGCATGCACTGAGGCTGCATGGCTATGCAGTCTGTCTGCAAAAACCCTCACGAGACATACATGCACGTCTCAGCAATCAGCGTGCACAAATATATCTGAAGGATGTATGGCTCAGTGGTGTGCACTATTACACTGTTAAGAGGCATGCAGGCAGCAGTATTCTTGCGACACAATTATGCTGTAGACCGGAAGATAGGGGGTGAACTAAGCGCGCCGGTGTGCACACAATTATGCCGTGTAAAAGCCATCCACGGATCATCTGTGTACGCACAGCTGTACTGTGTATAGGATGCAAACACAGCCAGAATAGCCCAACAGTCTTGTGCACAACTGCATGGTGTCGGGACCCGACACGCTGTGGGAAAGTGTGTGAGTGTGAGAGAGGGAGTACTTGCACAACTGTTGACAGAAGCATGGTCTCAACAGTGTGCACAATGATAGAGTGTTGTAATGTGCACAACTGCACTGTACAACAAAACATATAGGACTCAACAGTGTGCACAACTGCACAATATTAGAAGCATGCAAGGGGTAACAGCGGCAATACTAGGAAAGCACAGCAGTTTATATAAAAGCATGCATGGCACAAACGTGTGCGTACAATTGTAATTTACAAAAAGAAAGCATGGCTCAACAGTATGCACAAATTATTTTCACAGCGAGCATGTTAGGCCTTATACTATGACCAACTGCACGGTAAACGAAGCATGCAATGTGTGAGAGAGAGAGTGTTGCACAGTTAAATGAAGCATTTAGGGCACAACTTTTTGTACACAATTGATCCGTATAGGAAAAAAATATCGCTCAGCATTGTGCACAACTGCACAGTATCACAAGCCTGCCTGGTTCAGAAATTTGCCGAACTAGCTGGTAAATGAAGCAGGAAATGCACAGCAGAGGGTGTGCGAGCTCGTTCAATTGTACCTGTTTAAAGGTAGTCGAGGCTCCGGAATGTGGGCACAACTGAAATGAAGATGAAACATGGATGGTTCAGCAGTGTGCATAACTACCCAGTCTTCGAGGCATGTTTGGCTTAGAAGTGCTTGCCCAACTACAGTATGTAGAAGTATGCAAGACACAGTCGTGAGTGAGCTTGATTAATTGTCTAGCTGGAAGCATGCAACGCCCAGCCGTGTGGCCACACTCGTGGCTTATAGAAAGAAAGCATGGTTTACCACGGTGCTAAAATGCACTCAAGGAAGCATGCATTGCTCAGCAGTGTGCACTATAGCAAAGTACAATGCACACAAAGGCGCTGCAGTGTGTGCACAAGGGTACAGTAAATGAAATGTGCATGCTTGCCTTTGTAACGAAAACCAAACACATATTGGGACACACACACGGTTCAGTAATGCGTGCGCACATGATTTTGTAGCTCATGCTGGTTACAGCCATTTGTGTATGTCTATGTCTAGGAAACATGTACACGCTCAGTGCTCTATTTCGTTCCTGTGTGTGAGAGCACACAGATTAGGTGCGGCGGATGCTGACCTCTGTGTGTGGAATGAGCTTGCACCGCTCGTGGAGCACGGCGTCGGTTTGGTTGCTAGAAAGCATACGCCGCTCTGCTGCCAGTTCGCTGACCCCCGCGCAGGGCTCTAGCACTCAGGCGGCGACTCTAACAGAGCAGAGAGGGCACTGCACGCCCTCCAGCAGCAAGCCCCTTTTACCTCTAAAATGTGAAATTCAGAAACACCACAAGCAAGACTTATCCCTTAAACACATGGTCTTTGAGAGTGCAAGGCCCAGTGCCCTGTCCGTGCTCTGCCATGTGCACATGCAGACCCCGGGTGCAGAGTGCGGCAGTTACCTGGCTGGCGTCGGTGTGGGGGCTCCCACGAAGCTCAGCATATAGAGGGAGCCCAGGGGCTGCAGCAGGGCTGCTGCGGAGGCTGTGTGCTGACCATGGAGCAGAGCGCTGCGCGGTGCTGCCGCCGCCACGAGACGGGCATGCTGCCTGCACTCCGGAGCTTCTGCTCTGCCACTGCCTTCGCCCGGCTAGGGCACGAGCACGGGGGTGGCGCGTGCGGGCAGCTTACAGCGCGCGCCTCCTCTCCCCTGCTCTCTCATAAACGGAGGACACGCGGGATGTAAAAACGAGCGCGGCCGCGCGGCCACTTGGGAGTGAACATTTCCAAACAAGCGCGGCGATCGCGCTAATTAAAAACAGATGGCGGCTGGGGTGAGAGCGGAAGGAACAAGCGCGGCGAATGCGAACGCGCTAATTAAAAACAGATGGCGCCCCTGCTCGTAACCTCAAGCCATAGGCCGTGGGCGGATACATTTCCTGGGAAAGGTGGAACATGCACCCGCTTTTGCCCAATTGCGTGCTCTTTTTTAGACAGACGCACGCAAAGCCCAATAGAAAAAAAACTTTAAAAAAAACGCACGAGCGTGTGAAAAGTCCTGAGTGATTCCAAGAGGTCGTTTTCCTAGAGCATCGCATGCGCGCTGCGCTAGGCTCGACCTAAAAAGGGAACTCAAAAGAAAAAAGGTTGAGACTAACATCAGCCTAGGTTGGGGACAGTAGGAGGGACCCACAAGGGGTATGTAGGTGTGGGGGGCCATCACCCAGCTCAGATGCACCCGTTGCAGAGCGCACCGAGCACAATCGTACATTGTCGTCTTGTTATACCTTTGGGGGGGAGGGGAGGTACATCCATCAGGGCATGGGGGATTCACGATCTTCATCCGAGCTGTTAACATGGCTTGGGTGCTCCCATATGTGTAGGGTGTCCTTCCAAAGATCTGCAATTGGGTGTTGACAAAGACCTCTTAACCCCTCTCTATGCAATACAATACCTTCAGCCCCAGGCCATTTAGTCACCTCCTGTACCCAAGTATTGGTCTGTGGCCCCATTGATAGTTTCCATGTTACTGCTATATGTCTCCGTGCCAGCCCTAAGGCCAAGTCCATGAACCTGTTGCCCACTTTCCATTTAGGGGGACGGGGGCACAGCCCTAGTAGGCACGTTACTGCTGTCAGTTCCAAGGCCCGCCCTAGCGCATCATTAATCTTAGACAGTACTGCCTGCCAAAAATCTGCAGCCTCTCACAACTCCAAGTCATGTCTGCGTCCAATTGCCCACACCTCGGGCAGCTACGAGGTTCCCCCCCCCGAATGCAGCAAAGAGTCGATGCGGGGTCATATACAACATGTGTATAAAATTAAATTGTGTATATTTAAGTCGAGTATTGCGTGAGATTTTTTGGGGAGATGCCAGCACCCTGCTCCACTCTGGGTCAGTAAACTTTCTATCCAGTAGCTTCTCCCATCTATCCCTTAAGTGCAAGAGTGGGGTCAAAGAGGCATCCAACAGTGGTTTATAAAACCATTTGATCTGATGCCCTGCCGTTCCCAGAGTGACCAGTGAGTGCAGTACCGCATGAGTCTCCGGCTCCTCCCGAGCTGTTCCCCACAGTTTCCCAAATGCCCGAACCAGCACTTCATACACAAGGAACTGCCCCGACGGGAGTCCACTGCCCTCGACCAGTTCCGCAAAAGGGAGAAGGCTCCCTTCTAGGTAACAGTCTCCCACATTCTCGATCTCCGCCACGGTCCAGGCTGCCAGCTGCTCTTTCGTTAAGGTCAACTGGGGGACTCCGTAGGGCAGACCAACCAGCGGTAGCGCCGGGGAGTACCGCGGGGTGTCCGGCACTCTGGGCATGCAGCGTTTCCAGCACTGCAGGGCGGTAGTCTGTAGGGTCGTGTTATATGGGACCTTGGTTGCCCTGGCTCCATAAGGAAGGTTCCCTCTGAGTTTACACCCTCCAGCCATTGGACCACCCATTGTAACTGTGCAGCTAGTTGATAAAGCTCGAAGTCTGGCACCCCCAGGCCCCCCTCACTCATAGGGCGGCGCAGAATTTGTAGCGACACCCTCTGTCTCCTATCTCCCCAGATAAGATCCCGCACCAATGTGTTAAGTGGGCGAAACCAGGCCGCAGGCATGAGTATCGGCAGGTTGGCAAAGAAATATATTAGGCGGGGCAGCATGACCATCTTGGTCAATGTTACTCTAGCCATTATGGGAAGGCGTAAAGTGCCCCAGAAGATCACGTTGGACCGGAGCGCCCTCATTGTCCTGTCGAGGTTACCCTCCTTCAGGTCCTCCAGGGAATAATAGATGCGGATTCACAGATATTTAAATGTGTCCGGGGCCCAGTTAAGTTCAGCAGGGAGGTCCTGTGGTCTTGGCAGCGGTCCAGCCACCGGAACAGATGTTTTGCGTTTTTTGACCCGCAGACCTGACAGGGTCCCAAAAGCCTCCAGAAGTTTAGCAGCCGCCTGAGCCCCACCCCTCGCGTCGTTTAAATAAATCAGTAGGTCGTCCGCGTATAGCGAGATAATGTGGGTCCTTCCACCCACTGTCTATCCCAGTCCGTCTCAACCTAGGTGGAAAAGTGCCGCCAGGGGCTCAATTGCCAGCGCGAACAGGAGCGGGGATAGGGGGCAACCCTGACGAGTGCCGCGCCTTATCTCATATTGTGGAAAGACGGTCTTCCCCGTCCTGACCCGCGCTGTGAAAGATTCATACAACTCTGCCGGGAGGCCATCTGGACCCGGCGTCTTGGTGCCAGCCAACAATGCGATGGCCTCTCGAACCTCCTTGATAGTTTTTTTTATTTTTTATTGAAAATAAATTACGTAGTCATACACAGCCTCACGCCTACAACCCTGGGGCCGGCGGCTTGATATTAGGAGACATTTTACACAGCTTTGAGGCCAACATCCCAAGGGGCAGGCAGCATTACATATCCGAAATTTTCCAAAGGTTATATATAAATCATATCATTGGTGTACGAAAACCAGTTAACATAAAAAACCTTAATTGTTTACTGCAGTCAGGAATTTATTCAACATATATTAAAACCTAACGGTTATAGCAGAAGAATGTTACTGATAGATATCGCATCCCTCATATCAATTGTCTCCAAACCCATCAGATCTCCCATCTAAACCAGCTGCACTGTCTGTAAGTCTGGGCGTCCATCTGAGCTCGCACTGTAGAGAGCACCGTTGCTTGCGTACCACAAACTACTAGTTATTGGGCTGAGGTGCTAACGGTCTCCTCAGGTTGTCCGTTGTCTCATCGTCCAGCTTCTCAGCCCTACTAAGCAAGTATGTTGTGTATAGCCCCCAGAAATTCTTAGGCCTGCTCCAGGGTGGGAGCAGTTCACTGAAATTCTCCGATTGAGTACAGCAATAAAGCATATCATGTGACCACTGTGTTATAGTAGGGATGGGGCCTCTCATCCAACACATTGCGACCCTATGCTTTGCCATGAGTAGACCCATGTCCACCAGTCTGCGTATCGCCTTAGGCAGCTTTTTAGAATATCCCAAAAGTGCGCTTGCAGGTTCAGGAGTAAGCTCCACGTCTACGATGTTACCCAATTCCCGGAAGATGGCTTCCCAGTATTTAAATACTCCCGGACACTGCCACGCCAGGTGCATAAAATCCGCTGCTTGGGCGTGGCACCTGTCACAGGCTGAATACTCCCTCAAACCGTACCTATGTAGTCTCTCTGGGGTATAATACACTCTATTGACTTATTTGAAGTGTATTAGTCTATGCCTGCCATGTAATGAGATGCGTCTCGTGTTGGTGCAGCAGTAGCTCCACATAGTCATCTATTGTAAGTTGTAGGTCTCGTTGCCAGGCCAGCCTGGCTTTAGTGTATTGATTCGCTCTGTGGGACATAGCTAACTTGTATATGTTAGAGACCATCTTGCGGGGAGACTTCGTTTTTATAATATAAGACAGTTCCAGCACCTCTGGGGGTTCGTTCAGATCCTCCCCCAACAAGTCGCGCAGGGCTCTACGTACTCTATAAAACTGAAAGCGTTGTAACAAGGTGCCTGCCTCTGCCGTGCCCGCAGCTTCCTCCCACGTCTTAACCACTCCGTCCTGAAACAGGTCTCCCATCGTTGTAATGTTTAATGTGTGCATCGCTCCGGTAACCCCCCCCCGTCCCTACAGGGGGCTAGCCAAAGAGTCCAATCGGCATAGCCGGTGAGTACAGCAGTGCTCCCGCCTGCAGTTGCAACAGGTTATGCCAGGCGTGGCGTGTCGAGTTAATAGAGTCTAGAATCCCCGTTCTCCGGTCTGTGGCTTCAAATATCGTGGCCGGGAGGGGGAGCGGATCAGCAAAGAGCTTCTCCATACAGATAAACGGTATGTCCGACGCGCCATGGATCCAATAATGAGCTTGTGCACCTTGTGCCGCTCTGTAATATAGATCAAAATCTGGCGCGCCCATTCCCCCCATGTGATATGGTAATGTGAGTACCTGCCATTGTACTCGTGCTAGTTTACCCGCCCAAGCCAATTTTATCAATGAAGTATTGAGTCTGCGGAAAAACGAGCGTGGCAAAACTATAGGGATATTCGTAAAAAGGAACAGGAATCGGGGCAATATCACCATCTTCATAATGGAGACCCGGCCAATTAAAGACAACGGCAACCTGATCCAGGTCTCAACGTCATCCTCCAATTTAGCAACCGCAGTACCATAATTTTCTCTGAACACTATCTCTGAATCTGTGTGCAGTCGAATACCCAGATACCGAATCGCTTCCGTGGACCATTGTAAAGGGTAATCCATCTCAAAGTGTGCCGTGAGCGGGAAGACAATTTACATTTACAATGGATTAAAGCCAATTGACCCGCAAACCCGATAGTGCCCCAAAGTGTACTACCTCCCTGAGGACTGAGGAGAGATTGTTTTCCGGGTCGCAAACTTATAATAATGTGTCATCCGCATATGTAGACACTACGATCTTATAGGTCGGGAATCTGATACCTTTATGTCCATGATACTCTCTAAGTGCGCACGCCAGAGGTTCAGCCACCAAGGCATATAGTATGGGGGACAATGGGCATCCCTGCCTAGTCCCTCTGGATATAGTGAAGGAATCCGTAACCAAGTTGCCCAGCCGTATTCGCGCCGTGGGTGCATTGTACAATACGCCAATCAATTGTAGGAAGACTGAACCCAGTCCCATCCTAGTCAATACTTGTCGCATGAAAGACCACTCAACTGAATCAAAGGCCTTCTCCATGTCAAGGAAGACCGCAACCGCCTTAGTATCTTGTTTAACGTGCTGCATAGTTCCGAACACTGTGCGTAGATTGTAAGTAGGGTTCCTGTCAGGAATGAACCCCGCCTGCTCCGGAGCTACCAGTACCAGAGCCAGGGGAGCTAAGCGATTAGCTAATATCTTAGCGAATAACTTGGTGTCTACATTAAGCAATGAAAGGGGCCGATACGACCCACATTCCTCTGGAGGTTTACCCGATTTAGGGATGGCGACTATAATCGCCTCCCTCATAGTCCGAGGCATCGTGCCTGATACACACATATCGTCGAATAGTTCTGAAAGTTGGGGGAGCAATAAGTCAATAAAGGCTTTATAAAAGCCGACCGTGAGGCCATCCGCTCCTGGGGCGCTAGCAGTTTTCATTCCCGCCAGGGCCTCTATAATTTCGTCCTTTTCAATGGGGTGCATAAGGAACTCTCTGTGCATATTGGTGAGGAGTGGCATTTTGATATGTTCTAGATAATCGAGAATTACATCGTCCGTGCCTGAAGAGCGGGAAGTATATAATTCCGAATAAAATTGTTTGAACCTATCCGCAATGTCTGCTTCTTCAGTCAGTGTCTCACCCTCCGCCGACCTAAGCTCAGTGATCAGTGTCTTGCTGCGCTTAGCCTTCAAAATTTGTGCTAGAACCGAACCAGGTCTGTCCCCCTCCCCGTAAACACGGGCTGTGGCATATTTGCCCAGATGTTTAACTTCACTATCTGCAGCTTCCTGGTATTCACCCAACAGATCTTTTATTACGCTTGTGAGCTCCTCGCCCTCACCAGCCACTTGACGTGTTTCAAGGGCTCCCAATTTCTGTTCTAAGTCCGCCAGTCTCTGACGTATAGAACGGAGAACATCCGAGTGCTTCGCCATGGCCACACCCCGTATATACACTTTGAAGGCCTCCCAAACGGTCTGGAAGCTGTCCACCGAACCTACGTTGGTAGCAAAAAATGTGTCTATGGCGTCTGCAAGCTCATCTTTGAAGAGGGGGTCAAGTAGTGAGTAAGGGGGGAACCGCCATGTGAACGGCGGTATATACTTCTTAGGTGTAGCAAGAACCAGCAGAAGTGGTGAGTGATCCGAGAGAGTGCGTGGGAGTACCAGACAATTACGAATCTGCTCAATGAGTGATGTAGTAGCTAACCAATAATGTATGCGTGTGTGTAGATTATAATAAGCGGAGTAATGTGTGAAACCTCCCTTGTCAGGGTGACGCATTCGCCATACATCACTCAGGCCCATTCCGACCATAACACTCTCCAATGTTCTAGCAGCTGCCACGGGCCTCCTCGCCGGGCCTCCAGACCTATCCAGATTGGGATTTCTGACCAAATTAAAGTCTCCACCCCAGAGGAACTGTGCGTTCGGGTATCTATTTGTCGTATTTGCTAATGTTGTGAAAAACTCCGGCCAGTCATAGTTGGGTCCATATACATTCACTGTGATCAGGTCCACGCCCCTACCCTGACATTTAGAGATCACAAAGCGGCCTTCACCATCTGAAATCAACTGATCAATCGTGTAGTCAGATCTAGGGTTAACCCAGGTCAGCACCCCTCGGGCATGAGTCGTAAATCCTGAGATATTAATATTACCAAGCAGGCCCCTACTGCGTAACATAGCGCTAGTCAGTGGGAGATGTGTCTCCTGGAGTAAGGCTATATCTATGTTCTGCCTATTCAAATAGCTCAACACCTTGCGTAGTTTACGGTGATCGTTGAGCCCTCGAACATTCCACGTCAGTGCGCGGAGGGAGTCTATCGTCTTCGGAGCGCGAACCCCACTAGGTGTCGTCATCTTGTGTTTCAAATCTCATAATGCATCCTGACCTGTGCAGCGTGTGTGCAATGTGTACACCCTGTAATGACCAAGTTAAGATCTCAAACAACCAAAACAGCCTTACAACTTCCCCTCCCCTCCCTCCCCCCACCCACAGCAACTCGTTCGCGTAGCATCCCAGACAATACCCACTCAGCCCCCCTCTACCCCCCCCAGAACAAAAATTACCACTCTAGTGTGTGTCACTCGTGGGCAGAGGTCGCTCGACTAACAGAAAAAAATGCAAACATTCTCCTGTCCCGTCCCTCGTACGCCGTCTTCCTAAGATATACAGCATTAGCAACTGAGCAATCATCAGCTGCTTCGGCTAGTGTAAAATAACATAGGTTATCCCTCTTCGCTGGCTGGTGCCCAGCGTACCAAGTTACCATACTGTTGTATTTGTGCAGGCTGGGATATTCACAGTGGTACCCTCGCCTAGCTTTGTTCACCCCCCAGCCATACTCCCAAGCATTTCTGCCAGGTATCCTTTACTGTCCGTAGGATCTCGCCCTGCCTGTGAGACGGATTCAGTTCCATCATACCACAGATGAGTCACTGGCATTTTCCACCGGTAATAAAACGGATCTGGTATCGTCAGTCAAAAAGCATTCCACCCTAAAGGCCGCCCGACCTCCCATCACTCAACGCCCCCCTGTTATACTTATCGTCTAATGGGTACAAGTCTGTTTCAGTCCTGTTCTTCCAACGATCCTTCGGTCGCTAAGTCAAGCAGGTGCTTCTCCGGGCTCCGGTGTTGCTCTTTGGACCAACCCTTTAGGGCCTTCGGGTCGGTAAAGATGTGGGAGCGGCCTTGTCTGTTGACTCGTAGCTTGGCAGGATACAGCATGACGTAGTCCAAGCCCAAGTCACGTAATTGCTTTTTCATGGGAACAAATTGTCTGCGTGCCTCCTGCACACGTGTAGTGAAATCCGGAAAGAGCGATATCGTAGAGCCTTCGTACACCAATGCTTGCTTTTCACGTGCCAGCCGCAAGGCAGTGTCTCTGTCCCGGTAATTGAGCAGTTTTGCGATAATTGGTCGCGGTGGTACCCCCCGAGGCGGACGGGGCCCCAGGGAACGATGCGCTCTCTCCACCACAAACATATTGGAGAATACTCCTTCCCCTAGGAGGTTGACCAGCAGCTTCTCAGTGAATTGTTCCATATTACCAGTTGAGGTCGTCTCCGGAAGGCCTGTGATTCTTAGATTACAGCGACGCGAACAGGCCTCCAAGCCCTCTGTTTTATCTTGTAGAACGCGTAGGACCCTCCCGAGTTGATTGTGTTCCGTATCCAACGTGGTGTGCTCCTCCTCTGCCTCCGTTCGGACATATCCAATCGCTCCGCGTGTTTGTCTATACGTTCCACCATTCTGTCCATCCTGTAGGAGAGAGCGTCCATTTTTGTGCCCAGGGAGGTGATACCACTTTGCAAACTCTTTTCCATGGACAGGAGCATACTACGAATGTCCGGGCTAGGGTCTTCGGGTACTGGGGTGGGCATCCTGGAGGCCTCATCTGTAGTGGCGTCATGCGATTTCGAGCGTTTCTGCTCAAAGGAGAGTTTGGGTTGCGCTCTATCCACTCTGCCCATAGTTGCCTCTGGTTGGGCCCACCAATCAAGAGCTTGCGATTCCTCCGCACCAGTGCCCTGGTCCCGGAGTAGTCAGGGTGATCGTGGTGTACGGCAGGCGGTCCCAACCCCGAGACCACTGGCTATCATTGCAGACTTCCCCTAAATCAGGGTGGTTCAGCAGGTCCGTCCTCCGGGGTCTACTCCTGCCACCAGTCCCAGCCTCCCGGACCACAGGGTTGTGTGTGCGCCTGCAGCGCCCCAAGTTGCTTACCCTGTTCAAAGATTGAGCACCAGCCGGATATAACGTTGTTGCTCCCAGGCTCTCTCTCAGATCTTTATCCCCTTCTGGAAGTCACCTCCTGGGCCCCACTCCGCAGGCGGACTATGATCCGGTCCAGATTCAGCACCCTGCCTCACGAGTCTGAGCCTCCTGCCCCCAGTACTGCTGCCCCGGGGCGTACGTGGGCCCCTATTCAGCACTGTCCGAAAGCTCACCGGCTTACTTCGCCTGCGCAGCACTGCCAGATCCCCGACACCACAAGGTGGAACACCTCGGCCAAAGCTCAAACCGGCACTCTGCAGTAGGCTTCTTACTGCCGTTGGTCTCCAGGTGCAGGTTCAGCATACACTGCTTCTGACCTCAGCGCCTCTCCTCCTGTCAAGGGACTCCTCGCTCCAGGCACCGTACCGCGCCGCAAAATGGCGGACCCTCGGTGTAATGGGCCTCGCCCGGTGCACCGCGCCTAAGGCCTCTCCGTTTAGGGCCGCAGGCAATCTCACTAGGGCCCCGCAGCACCCGCCAATACGCAGACGATCTCCGATCGGCAGCTGCATGCGCGCATATCCACGCGGCTGGAAATACCGATGTTATCGCTCAGCGCCGGTCGTAGCGCTGCCGTTGTCTCTCTGCTGCACCGGTTCTCAGCGGCAACGATCTCTTCAGTGCCGTTCCGAGTTTCGGAGCCCACTTTGGCAGAAGATCACTACTGGTCTCCCGTTCCTCCACAGTGCCGGTCGGATCCCAGTTGCTCTCGCAGCACGTCAGCAGACATGGCCCCGCCCCCAATGTTACTCGGGCTCAGGGATTTCAGGCCTTACCGACGACCAGCTTCCAACGCTCAGATCTCCAGAAAGGCTGGTCGGAGAAGAGCCAGAGTTCGTTCCCCGCCTCGCGGGCGTATTCCGACAGCCAGATCCCAGCAGGGAAGAATAAAGGCAGTGTAATGCTGTCGGATAATTTCAGGATAATTATACGGCATTACGGAGCTAAGGGCTCAAGCGGCCATCTTGGTCACGAGCAAGCTCCGCCCCCCAACCTCCTTGATAGTTATGGGACCGTCTAGCTCTTCCACTATCTGCTCATCTACGGTAATGAGGGGCAGCGGGGCCAGTAATGCAGAAATGTCTGCCTGGGAGGCCTCCTGCGGGTCGGAGTACAGTGACTCATAATAGCTCTAAAACAATCTGTTAATCTTGTCCGGGTTAAATTCGGATGTACCTGCATCAGTCTGTATGTTTGTAATTGGGAGCGCCTCTGGTCTCTGGCCTAATTAACCATGCTAGCAGGCGACCTGCTTTCCCCTCTTCCCCCTGCTCCCTATCCATATATGCCCTGTAGTCATGCGACCAGAGCCTCTTAAGGGCCTCAGTGTGCTGCTTACGCATGGCTAATAAGTTTGTGTGTGCCTGGGCCCCGTACCTTGCGTGCTGTCCAATGTGCGCACATTTCCCTCAATAGTCAGGATCTCTCGGTGTAGCTCCCTCTGGATACCAATCGTTTCCCCCATGCAGTGCCCCCTCACAACTACTTTGAATGCCTCCCATTCCACCAGGGCTGACGAGGCAGTATGTGCATTTTCTACAAAGTACGTATCCACCAGTGTCTTCAGGAATTCACTGAACGGGGCATCCTCCAGGGACGAGGGTAGAGCCTCCAGGTCGGGATTGGGGGCCATTCGCAAGGGGGGTTGGTATATTATCAAGGGGCTATGGTCCGAGAACGTGCGACCTAAATATTCAGTGTGTTTAATTAAGCCGCCAGTCCCCGGGCAGCACAAAAAGGCATCCAGCCTCGTGTGGAGTTGGTGCATGGGGGAGTAGAAAGGATTTTCCCTATGTCCCATGTGCTGGAGCCGCCAAATGTCTTGCAGGTCCCAGTAGACCATCCATTCCTGCAGTCCTGCTGCTATTCGATGGACCGGAGTCCCGGGCAGTGGGGGGTGTGAACGGTCAAGCGCCACATCGGCCACACAATTAAAGTCCCCGCCTATAATCACCTGCCCCACCTTGTCAGCCAGGTGAGCAGTCAAGCCGGCCAGGTAACCCAGTTGATCTATGTTCGGTGCGTATATGCACCCCAGCGTAATCTCCCGTCCAAGGAGTCGCCCCGCTAGTAGAACATATCTACCCTCTCTGTCGATTATGGTGCGTGTGGCCTCAAATGGAACCCCATGTCTGACCCATATCAATGCCCCATGGGCAAATGCTGAGTAGGTGGTGGCGAATGCCTGCCCTCTCCATCTCCGCAGCCGGTCTACCTCCCCCTGAAGAAGATGCGTCTCCTGCAAGAGAGCTATCTGTATCCCTCGCCTTTTCAGGTAGCTATAGATGTTGTGTCGTTTGGTCATTGACCTCATCCCCCTAATGTTCCAAGTAAGGAGCTTCAGCTCATTGTGTGACATATTCGTGATAAGTAAGTCCCATCCCGCCCCTCCCACAGCCCCCGCCCCGGTCCCTGATGTGTATGTATGTATGTAGAGCTAGTCTCAACCTGGTTTAAAAATTTAAACAATATACCTTCAAAATAACCCCAAAACAATCAGCAACTCCCCGATCCCAGGGCATGCAGGCAACGGCTGTCTGCCCAAACCATGAATACATCTTTCTATTTCAAAATAGGCCCACGCCAGCCACGGCTAGTGCCTACCGGTCTGTCGTGGTTACAGAGGAGAGTGCGCTGAAACACCCGGAGTGGTGTTTCCTGGTATGATGCCTGCGGCGCACCGGCCCGAATATTCCTCCAGCCTTCGGGCTGCACCATTTGCTGTAACAGTGACCCCATTGGCGCATCTAGGGTAGGGGGCCTCCACACGGGAAAGAGAAAAAGAGAAAGAAAGAAAAAAAAGGGGGCGGAGGGGAGAAAAAAGGGAGAGGGGGGAGAAAGAGGAGAGGGGAAGGCCCCCAACTAGATAATCTCATCCGCAGTGTTGGGCGTCACCATGGGTGGGTCAATGCTGGCCTTTTCAGAGGTGTCCAAGTCTGAGCCCCCGGATCCCTTAAGTGATGGTGACCCAGCTTCCGATGGGGGGGGCCACCGTCTCGAACAATCTTGGCGACTTCCTGCAGGGCCGCTTCTCGTTCCCGCTCTGTCTGAGAGGGGCTCGGTTTCTTTGGGCGGATGCGTTCGGACCGTCGTTTAGGTATCTTACTGGTTTTGTGGCCTTCGTTCGCGGGAGGCCGATCCCGCATGCTCCGGGGGATCTCGGTTCGATATGCTTCGATCCAGTTCCAGGCCTCCCCAGGGTCCTCACAGAAGTGTGTCTTGCCATCGAGAGTCACACGGAAGCGTGCAGGGAACATGAGGGAGTACTGAAGGCCCTCCTCCCGTAGTGCCTTCTTTTTTTTTTTTTTTTTTTACTCTTTTTATTGGGTACATGACTTGTTGGATTAATGCATACAATAAGGTCTTGTGTACATAAAATTAACATTTTCCAGTTTACTGTCCTGGCCACCGTTGTACATTTCCGTAACATAAAGATATACAATAAGTTGTTTCGCATCTTCCAGTGAGGGTTCCGTTAGTGCACAGATGTATATATTCCATTTTCCCCATTTCCGTTCCCATTTTTTAGGACATCCCTGATGGACATATACCGCTTTTTCCGCCACCATACCGCTGTCCATATCAACGCACCATTCTGCCGAGGTCGGAGAGTGTTGTGCCCCCCAGTGCTTGGCAATGTTCCGCTTGGCTATCATCATTTCTAGTGTTGCCCAATGTCGGGCTGTGTGGGTGAGGTCTGTAGCGTCCTGTATATATAAAAGGCATTGCTTAGGCTCTGGTGGTTCAAGGGCCCCACTGCCCTGTGTTATCGTATTCATGATTGCCTCCCAGTACGCTGAAATAACTGGGCAGCTCCATATTGTGTGATAGTATGTGCCTACTGTGCCGCGTTTTCGCAGGCAGAGTTGGTTATTGGTTTTTCCCATCTTATATAGGGTCATTCTAGTGAAGTATGTTCTATGGAGCACTTTAAGCCGTATGAGGCGTAGCTTTGAAGATATCGCCACTTCTCGCGGAGACCCTAGCGCTTCCTGCCAGTCAGTGTCCTCTAGTTCCCCAATGTCAATCCGCCATTTTTCCCGTAGTGCCTGTGTAGGGTCTGGCTGGTATTTTATAATTTTACGGTAGGTTAGGGATATGGCTTTTTTATCCATCTGATCTGTTAGGAGTCTATCCTCCAGTGGGGAGGCTTCCGGAAGGATAGTGTTTGGCGGTATGACTGCCTCGAGTGCATGTTTGAATTGTAGGTAACGGAACAGTTCTGTGGGTGCCATCTCATATTGATCCTGCAGTTGAGCAAATGTAATAGTCTTCCCCTTGGTCCAAAGGTCCCCCACCCTTGAGATCCCGATTGCATCCCATTGGCGAAATCCCTTGCTATTGCCTAGTTCACCCAATTTTCTGGTTTCCCAAAGTGGGGTGGCTTGCGTTATCCTGTCGTCCCAGCCCAATTTTCTGAGTATGGTGTGCCATATGTGGATTGTGTGTGCAGTGGGTCCCAGGAAGGTTGTTCTTCAGGTTTTGTTGTAAAATGCTCGGTTGATTCCTCCCTCTCCTAGGACATGTCTATCCATTCGGAAAGCAGGATCAGTTTGGGGGAAGTGGAGCCACTGATTGATCACGATCAGTTGGGATGCCTAGTAGTATGGCTGTATGTTTGGGAGTGCAATGCCACCATCGTACCAACTCTTAACTAATTTACTCATGGCTATTCGAGCTGGTTTTCCACCCCAAAGGAGGCTATTTACTACTGATTCTATTGCTCGAAAGTAAGATGGTGGAACCAAGAATGGGGTGTTTTGTAACGCGTAGAGGAATCTGGGGAGTGCCATCATTTTGAAGAGTGCTGCTCTCCCCAGTAGTGTCAGTGGTAGTGAGTGCCAGTGTTTGGCATTTCGACGCAATCGTTGTAGGGGCACTAGGAGGTTTTTATTCATAAAGTCATCTGGGTTTGATGTGATGTGGATCCCTAGATATTTAAAGCTGCCTTCCACTATCTCTACCTCACACCCCTTAGGCAGTGTCAGTGGTGGGCCATGTAAAACATATATGATTGACTTATTCCAATTAATGGTATACCCCGAGTATTTCCCATATGTTTTGCAGATATTTAATAATCTATGTAACAAGCTTGGGAGGTGCCATATATAACAGGACATCATTGGCGTATAAGGATATGCGGTCTTCCCATCCTTCTGCCCACCGGAGTCCTCGAATTATAGGATCTCTCCTTATCCAAGATGCCAGAGGCTCCAGTACAAGGGCGAAGACGAGCGGTGACAAAGGGCATCCCTGTCTCGGTCCACGCCCCAAGGGGAATTCACCGGAGACATGTCCATTTGCTACTACGTGCGCGAGTGGTTTTGTGTATAATAGTTTGACCCAAGAGCAGAATTTAGGTCCAAACCCTATACGTTCAAGGACCGCAAAGAGGAAGGGCCATTCGACCGTATCAAAGGCCATACGTGCGTCTAGGGATATTATGATGGCCTCTTCTTGAATGATGTGTTTGCGACCAATTACGTTATGGAGGCGCCTCAAGTTAAGCGCTGTTTCTTCCCGGCATGAATCTGGATTGATCTGGGTGTACTAGTTTGGTGAGGTGTGGTGTCAGTCTAATGGCTAGTGTTTTGGCCAGGATCTTGACCTCTGCGTTAAGCAGTGATATGGGACGATAAGATGTACACTCTTGGGGTGGTTTACCAGGCTTATGAATAGTCACTATTGTCGCCATGCGTTGGTCTTTGGGGAGTTCACCCTGTTCTAAGCTGGTTTCGTACATTTTTAATAAATGCGGGGTGAGTTTGGTTGCTGCTCTTTTATATAGTTCGATGGGGATGCCATTCGGCCCTAGCGCTTTCCCCGATTGTATATTCCCTATGGCTAATGTTAATTCCTCTGTTGTGAGGTCTGCTTCTAGCGACTGGGTCTCGGCCGTTGTGAGTGTGGGGAGCTGGATGTCCTCGAGGAATGCCATCGCTTCCTCTGGTGTCACTGTGGCTGTTGGGGCATAAACTTGTCTGTAGTGCAGTGCAAATTAATCTACAATTTTTTGCAGGTCTGTTATGGTTTCTCTAGTGTCAAGTCGGAGTTCCGCCACCCATCGATCAGCCCGTTCTCGTTTATCGAGCCAGGCCAAGAGCTTGCCGGCTTTATCCCCCACTTCATATATCTTGTGTCGGGTGGCAGCTAGTCTAGTTCTCGCATCCTCCCACATATGTTCTGTATATTCCTGTTTTTTTATATTTAATTGCTGTGCGGTTGTGTCTGAGGGATTTTGGGAGTGCACTGCCTCTAGTTGACTCACGTCTTGCTCCAGGGCCGTCACTATTCTTACTTTTTCTTTTTTGTGACCTGTGATTAGGGAGATGGCCTACCCTCGAAGAACTGGTTTGTATGCCTCCCATAGAATGAGGGGGGAGGATGCAGATGGTTAGTTTTCTCTAAAGTAGTACTGTATGGCGGTGATCAGTCCCCTCCAAATCTGGGTGTTCCTCGGGTAGCCTGGATATATCGGGAATATGCGACGTTGAGTTGAGGTGTTCAATGCATATTTGACAGATACAGGCGAGTGGTCCGAGATACCCCTGGGTAAATGAGTCAATTCCTTAAACCTCCCAACACAATCTGCCAGTGCAAGTATATAGTCTATTCTCGAGAGGCTGTTGTGTGCACCTGAGTGGTATGTATATTGTCGTGCCTGTGGAAAGTGGGCATGCCATGTGTCCACCAGCCCTATTGTCTCCAGGAAGTCTGCGAATTTGGAGTGTGTGTGGTGTTGTCTGGGGGTGTGTGATCTAGCGAGTCATCTAGGGTAGTGTTGAAATCTCCCCCTACTATTAATTCTCCCTCTGGGAGCCTAAGTAAGAATGCACTAAGCGCCGGGAACGCTAGCGAGTGAAGTGCAGGGGGAATGTATACCGCAACTATATTTATAGTACGCCCTTCCCAATGACACGAAATTGCTGCAAAGCGGCCTTGGTCGTCTGCTTGTGTGTACTTGATAATAAGTGGGAATTGTTTCCTAATTAGGATCCCTACGCCTCGTGAGCCTGATGTAAATTCGGAATGCACCGCCAACTTAAAGCCCCATCTGTCAAGGGCCTTGCATGTGGTACCCATCAAATGGGTTTCTTGTATCATAACTACTGTTGGTGCTTGGCGTTTAAGATATTGTAATACTAGCCCCCTCTTTACTTTCTCACCCAGACCGTTTACATTCCATGAGATAAGTGACAATTGCTGTATCTGTGAGGGGTGCGCCTTGGGTGTAGAAGCAGTGTAACTAGGTTGCGTGGACGTCTGTGTCATATGGGCTATCTGTGCAAGAAATCTGGATCGGAGAAGGGGATTGAGGCCCTATCTGGAAATGTGCAAGTCGTACCTTAAATCGTAGCCAATAACGAAAATGAACCATCGCCGCCAATTGTGCTCGTGGGGGACTCCAAGTCCCAGAGAGACCTGCTGCACGCGCCTGGAGGCGCTGACATCATCTTTGTGTGCCCAGGGGGAGCCTACTTAACGACTCGCGGCCCGTTTGAGCCCGTTCGAGACCGATAGAGGCCGGGTCGGGCCCCCCCCCCACGTTCAGGTTAGAGTAAGAGCCGATCCATGTTAAGTGGGTAAGCAGATCATCGATAATCATTTACTGCTGTGAGAAAATTGTGGTGCCATTTGGAAATGGGGAAGAGGAAATTGGCCATATGTAAAGGAAATGCTGTGGAAAAGACTGCACCAATTACTAACTATTTGAAAAGTGCAATGGGGCATAATAAATAATGAGATTGTGCAAGTGGAGAACAGCTGGCTGCCGCTAAAACCGCTTTAGATGCTGTTCAAAAGGGGGCTAAGTCTGTGGTGGAAGCGTATGGTGAAAGTAATACTCCTAGTCCCGATATCATCCCCCAGGAGCAGTCAAATACCAGTATCGTAAATGATATCCCTAAGAATACTAAACTAGATCAATTGATTAAATTAGGGCCTTGCACGTCAACTATTCCTCTTGAAATTGTCAATGTGTCAGTCATACCAGATTCAGACTCACCACCAGCAAAAAAATGTAAACAAAGCCTAGCACCAAGGAGGCTTAGCCCAGTAAGAGTAGTACCAAAAAAGGGGAAACCCATAAAATTACCAGGCAATGGACAAGGAGTTAAGCCTGTAGAAACACTGAACGATAATCATGCCATAAATATTCTCTTTAAAAAATTGCATGGGAAAATTGATACCATTGAGAGGCGAGTCATGAATGAAATAAAATCGGTGCAAAAGGACATTGCAAAGTTATTGGAACTGGTTACTGCTCTTCAGCTGTCAACTGTATCAAATACGCCACAAAATGTAAATCTAATAGACAGGAGTGATGCACATGTCGGTGCAAATAATATGAACAGTATGAATAATGCAGAAAGGGCCCGTGCCTTGCCACTTATTGATACACACGGGAAGGAGGCACATGTTTTATCTACACAAAATTCTGGGGGATCCATAGGGAATGGTAACGAGAAGAATGGAGGTCAAGTCCATCTTGGGAAGAAACGGGACGTATCTCTAAGTCTACCCCCACAAGCAACTCCATATGTGATTGTCCTAAAAAATGTACCTAAATTGACTGGAAATATCACTGAAACTTGGGACTCTTTGAAAAATAGGGTGATTCAATGGTTCTCTAGGAATACGACTTGTAGTATTGGGTGTTTATCACATGAAGTGATTATGGTAAGAAGAGTTAGCTGGATGGGCAAATCTATAAAAACATGCGAGGGGGATTGCGTAATCGTAAATTTTCGCCGACCCTATGTGGTGGGTTCATTATTGGAAGAGGTCACATGTAATCAGGATCGACATTTTAATGATATTGAAGGAAATATTGTTGCATTACCTCTGGGATATTTTTATAGATCCAGAATGGTCTCACCCTTTAGCCGAGCCCAAGCTAGTACCAGTACCAGTAATCAAACACATTACACGATTCCGACTATGGTAAATAGGTTTGAACCACTTAGGAGGTGCAGTGAGGTGGATTGACTGGAACGTAATATAGTATGGACAAAAGCTGTTGTACAAGATGGTCATGATGTAAGAGCCTATGTTAATACTTCGAAAGAAATAGTTCATACGGACCAGGATCAACCGTGTGAAGGTACTGTTAATACCATTAGTAATACTGATAGGGAATTCTTTGCAGAATCTGAGATACAAATATTTAGAAATGAAACATTTTCAGTTTTTACTTCTCTCAGTTAGAGGAAAACAGGATATTATAGTGATCAATTTTTATAACAATATTTTTAATAGTTCAAGACATGAGATTATCACATTATTAGATGTTGAGCTAGCTAACTTTATAAGGAGTGCAGGGACCGACTGTTTTCTAATTTGGGCAGGGGATTTTAACATTGAACTTTGTAAATTTATATCAGGGATCCAATGCGGATATGAGGATGAATTGGGCGATAACCCCTCACATTTCCCACATAATAACTATGGGGAAATTATAAATTATGTTATGTTCAAGTATAATTTGGAAATTATGGAGATGGACGCCAAAGAAAATGTGCGAGAGGGGAGGGGTATTACCTATACATTTGAGGGAGCTAGGTCATCCTCATGTATTGATCATTTTATTATCTCAAGAAATTGTAGGCCTCTTGTTCATAAATGTAATGTACACCCCAGCCTAGTAAGTGACCATCACCCTTTGTCATTAATATTAAAATCTCCACTCTTTAAATTAGATGAACCATGTATTTATGCTGCTGAGGTAAAGACACAGGGTGAAAATGGGATTTCTATAAAATGGGCAGGAGTTGATCCAAATGTTTTTTCAGAAAAGATAATCCAACAAAATAACCAGCATATTAAAACCATTTTAGATAATTCTTCTAGTAGTACTGATATAGTTATGGCTTTTCTAAATATCTCGGCTGCAATTGCCGGAAATTTGAAACGCAAGCCTAGGACAAACAGGGTATATTGCCCAAGATGGTTTAATCAGCAGTGTTCCCGACTAAATAGAGATCTAAAGGAAGCTCTAAAAGTTATCCCTCGGAATAGGGAAGATATTAGTACCCTGCGGAAATTATATAAGCAAGCATTAACTCAAAGAAAAATGGAGATTAGAGATACCGCGTGGGACAACTTGATTAAAGCTGCTGAAACCAAAGATTCGATACTTTTTTGGAAAACTTTGGATCAGCCACTTTTTAAAGACGTTCAGTCCGTTAAAGTTGATGTAGTAGTGACTCCGGTAGAATGGCTATCCCACTTTGAAGCTATTTTTAATGTGACACGTCAGTTCACTACAATAGAAGAGAATAATAGTATTATCCGATTAAATAATATCAAACCGGAAAGTATAAGTCAGGAGGAGATTAGATCAGCTCTTCTGAATAGTGCTAGTGGGAAAGCGGCAGGCCCGGATGGGGTCCCAATTGATGTTTTTAAATATAACATGGATTTTTGGGTGCCCATCTTACATACATTTTTTAATGCAACACTTAATGGGGTGATACCTGCAACTTGGGCTGAGAGCGTGATAGTTCCTATATTTAAAAAGGGCGATAGAAGTAGCGCGAGCTGCTATCGCCCAATATCTCTTCTCGATTCAACATCCAAGGTAATGGGCAGAATAATGCTGGCTAGACTGGAACACTGGGTAAAGGAAAAAAATATATTATCTGTAGTACAGTATGGTTTTAGAAGGGGCATCGGAACGATTGAGCAATGCCTGAATCTTGAGTTGTTGATAGAAAAATATACACTTGCAAGGGATGGCTCTCTCCACCTTTGCTTTGTTGATTTGTCAAGCGCCTTTGATTTGGTAAATCACTCAAAGTTATGGCAGACGCTTGAAGGGATGGGCGCCCCACAGGACATCATTAGTTTTTATCACAAATATATGTACATTTGTCCTCGAGGATACGCTTCGGGGAAAATGGAGAATGCACTAAGCACTTTAGCATCACACGTGGGATAAGACAGGGTTGTACTCTTGCGCCCCTTTTATTTCCGCTTTACATTAATGGGGTTGACTCGTTATTACAGAAATTGAGTGCTGATGCTCCAAAGGTTGGTAAGCGGGTTACCCCATTATTATTGTATGCCGATGATGCTGTCCTAATTTCTAGGACAGCAAACGGCCTACAATTATTGATGGATAACTTTACTAGTTTTATGACGGAAAAGCATTTAAAAATTAATTTGAGTAAAACCCTAGTCATGTCATGTGGGAAACGGAATATTAAGAATAAATCACATTATATCGATGGTATACCGATAGAGAGAACTTTTTCTTTCTCGTATCTGGGGATTCTTTTTAATAGCAAGGGTACGTGGAGCGCACATATAAACCTATGTAAATTGAAATTTGTAAAATCGGTTGAGGCCATTTTTAGATTTTCCCAAAAAATTGGTAAAAAACCAGTGCGGGAAATTCTTAAATTATATGGGGCAAAGTGTATTACTGGGAGCTGTTACGGGGGAGCCTTGTGGGGCGTGGCAGATACTTCCCAGCTACAGATTCTGGAAAATAATTTTTAAGAAGATTATTAGCCGTACCAGCTTCCACTGCCACTATTATAATACATAGGGAGACTGATACTCCTTACATTCATGATTTGATTAGCATAGCTGCCCTAACTTTGTGGCACCGCATTTGGATTAGGGAAGAGACACATTTTACGAGGGATATCATATTGGATTGTCTGACCCAAGATCACTGCAAGAAAATAACATGGTTAAGTTATATCTGCGGTCTTTTAAATGAATGTAACTTGGTTGCGAATTTGAAAAACCCTGAGGACATACAAAACCTGAGCAAAATGGAATTAAAAATGAGGCTCCTTAATGTTAGGACCTCATTAAGGGATGTTGCCGCGAGCACTAAACCATGTATATCCTTTTATCTTGAAGGGCCAATATTAACGGGTATTCAGCCATATCTTATTTTCATAACTAATGTACAACATAGATTTTATTTAACCAGATTACGGATGAATACGCTCCACTATTTTTTAGCATTTCCCAAGAGGGCCAAGTGGTGTGCCAATTTACCAAAATGCCCGTGTGATGGTAGGTCTCCACAGAGTACTCTTCATTTTTTACTTTTTTGCAAATTTTATAATGATATTAGAAAAACTTTTTTGCGACCTATTTTTAAAGCAAATAGTCTGTACTCCTTTAAAGTTGCTTTTAATTATATTCGTAAATTGGAGAATGTATTAATTTGTAATCCGGTAATTTGTTTTATATTATTGGCTATTAAACAAAGGAAGGATCTTGCTTATTTGGAAAAATTGAATTATGAAATAGATTAGATTTTACCTGCTAGTTGATTTGTTGAATTATAAAATGGATTAGATTTTACTTGCTAGTAGATTTGTTTTAAAACTAAAAAAGTATTTTTTTTCGAAACTATTGTACATAAAATATATCTTTCATTTTATATTGAAATAATTGTACATAAATATACCTTTTTAATTGATATTATAGTATGCTTTTATGGACATTTTGTATGTGCCGAATAAAGCTTGATTTGATTTGATTTGAACCAAACAAAAACTTAGTAACCCTAGTACCCACGCCTCCCTGCATGACGGATTCATAACTACCCGCCTCCCCAACAGTGCAGAGTGCCTAATACCCATTTCCCGTTACCTTCGTAGGGGGGGAACGTCTCCAGTATTCCCCCCAGAACACCCCCTCTTTTGTAATACCTTATGTTGGCAGTTCCTCAGCAGTTTACTATATCAGTTGAAAGTACAAGTATGACAAAGTAGGTGGTATGAGGTAATAGTCCTCTGCTTTGTTCATGACTGTTCAGGAGCTGCGTTTTACAGGACTGACCGCCTGAGTTTCAGCTGGTGCTTCAAGGACGATTTCCATTTGACCTCGGGTTGTGTTGTCCTCTTATGTATGGAAGTTTGCTGTTCCAGTTGATGAGCATCGTGAGTCTGTCTTTCGTGGGGAAATGTCTCTTCGATCTCAATGTCCCATGTTTGATTCCCTCTTTATCGATCCTGTTCAAGCTCTGACTGAGCTGCTCCCGGTGGCTGTCGATCTTGTTTTTTCCCGGGCTTTCCGTGGTTAGAGACTCGGTGCCATCTCTTGAACCACTCCTGGGCCACTTCCGGTGTTGTAAAGAACCACACTTTTCCGTCCGCCTCCACCCTCAATTTGGCAGGGAACATCATAGAGTGCTTGAGTTCGCGATTTCTCAGTTCTTTCTTTATGCTCAAGAAATTGCGTCTTAGTTTCGTCACTGCTGCAGTATAATCAGGAAAGAAAGTGATCGTGCTGTGCTCGTAGCGCACTGGCGGTGTTACGCGAGCCGTCTGAAGGGTGAGATCACGGTCTCGAAAGTTGAAAATGCGGGCCAGTATGGGTCTGGGGGGCACCTGGTTTAGGTCTGCCGCCTGGGACGCGGTGTGCCCTCTCCACTGAGAAATAGTGTGCTAGGCCCCGCGGGTGTAAATGCTTCTTGATGAGGTCTTCCACAAAGAGGTCCACTGCCGGACTCCCCGTTCCCTCTGGCACCCCAATGATTCTTACATTATTACGCCTAGAGCGGCCTTCATAATCATCCAGTTTTGCGGCCATGGTTTTGCTTTCTGTCTCTAGTTGTTTTACTCGGCGCTGAAGTGTGGCAGTGTCTTTGCAGAGATTTGTTGTTGTGGTTTTCATCTCTGTCACTCTTGTACTCATGTTCTTGAAATCGGCACGGATTAGTGAGAGTTCTACCGAGATCGTGCCTATTCGCGATTCCAAGGATGTGTGTACTTTGTTTAGTGTAGTCATAATGTCCTGTAATGTAATATCTTTCCCATCTGACGTGGTATTGTCTGTTGCCTGGATTGTAGCTTGTGACGCCGTTTCTTGTGAGGTTGCAGAGCATGCAAATTTATCTAGCTTGGTTTGGTGCGTGGTTTGTGGGCCTCGTCCCGTCAATGTTGTGGGCCTCGAATAGCGTTATACAGCAATAGGTATGTGGGTGGTAGTACTCACCGCTGCCTGCCAGTGTGATATGGAGTCGCACGTGGCCTTTCGGGTTTCCTGCACCCACCTTTTACCACCGTCGGTTACGTGCGGCAGAAGAAAGCGGCCGTGGGCTCTGTGTTTGATCCGCCCCGATGTCTGTCGCCGCCCGGGGTGATCGTGTCACTTAGACTCTTTGAGCAGATACTTTTGGCTATACTGGTGGTTCCTGTGTTTCTGGAGCCCCGCCAGGGGTGTTCTTAGGATATGAGACCCTCTTCCCTCAAGTGCCAACTTCTGCGAAGGCCGAGGGAAGCAACGGTTCGCCACGTGGGCCACACGTCTTGGTGGGGGCAGCACTCCGACCCCCGCACGGAGCTTACTGGTGCCCGGTGGTGAGTTATGGTCCTCTCTTATAGCGGCGTCTTAATTTTGGCACATCTTCTGCAAATGTTCTCGTTTAGCTCTTTCGTTTAGTAATTGAGAGGGGGAGGGGGGTGGGGGTTCTTCCTCCTCGTGATCGTTAAATCCTCCAGGCTCACCGAAGCGACTATCTCAGGACCTGTCCCCAACGTCTCCCGGCTCGTAGTGTCAGGGCCCGCACCCGGCTCCGATTGCTGTGAGGCCTCGGTCGGGATGCCGAGTTTCAATTCGCGCCCCCAGCTGGGCCCTTCTATTTCGTCACCTCGTCTGGGCCTCTCACTGGGTGTAGGACTCGCTCACCCGCTGCTGCTGAGTCCCACGGCTTGGCCACCGTCTCCGATCTCTCCCACTCTCATCTCTGGGGGAGGGGCTGATGATTTTCACAGTGCGTGAATTGGTGCACACTCGAGGTCCCGGTCGCAGCTCTGTGTAGGCCCCAGTCGTTCTCGTTGGAATGGCTACGTAATACAGTGTTCTTTTCGCGTTGCGGGTGGTTCGTCCGAAGCCCGATGTCTTCCGACAGTTCTCCCACCGTCGTTATGAGGGTTCTGCCTGCAGATTATTGCGCAGATAGCAAGGGGTGTCTGTGGAGACACGGAGCTGCTCTAGGCGGCGGCCATTTCCTTCGGCTGCCGGCCACGCCCCCCGTAGGGCCTTCTTGACTGCCAGGAACGAGGCCCGCTTCCGCTGTACTTTGAGGGTATAGTCCAGGAACATTGAGACCCTGTTATTATTCACTGTATAAGGGCCACTTGTGCGAGCCCTCTATAGTAGAATGTTTCTGTCCTTATAGTGCAGAAGGCAGGCAACCACCGGCCGCGGGGGGCGCCCCGGCACCGGCAGGCGTGCCGGCACCCGGTGGGCCCTCTCCATGGTGAAGAACTGCGTCAGGGCCACCACCTCTCGGAGCCACTGTTCCAGGTATGCCACCATATTTCCGTTTTCGACCCCCTCAGGGAGCCCCACAATCCGGATATTGTTCCGCCTGCTACGGCCCTCTCCGTCTTCGGCTCTACGTTCCAGGGTCCAAACCCTTTCCGTGAGGACCGCCACCTGTTTGGTCAAGGCCGTCTGCGCTGGGGTCAGCTCCTCAAGGCCAGTCTCTACCACCTTCACCCTCTCGTTGAGCTTCTGATGTAGCGCCTTGAGGAGTCCCAGGCCCACCGACACTGTGCTTATATCCTGGTGGAGTGTGGTCTTGGTGTCCGAGTTGGCCTCTAGGATCCTGGATAGTTGTTACTGGATGGGGTCTGCATGTAACTGCGCCTCCAGGCTGCTCTGTGCCTGGTCCCGCGGAGATTCATCCTGCTCTGGGATCGCCCCAGTCTGTTTAGTTCTGGACTTACCCATCTTCATGGGGAGTCCAGGGCCCTGCCCCCAGGGGTCCGCGGCGCTCCGGGGAGGTGCCGGCCCTCCGCCCCTCCACGAGTCCCCCGTACCCTGATCCGGGTCCCGAAAATGCAGTCTGCAACTCTGGCTCAACAGGATGGTCCTCTTATTGAATCTTCCCTGCACCCGGCTAGTCTCCTAGTCGGGGTGTCGGGGGCGGGTGGGCCTCCCCAATCGCTTTATTCGTCGCTCCGTGAGCCTCCAACTTCGGGCCTCGTGCCCGATCCCAAGCCGGGGATTGCCGGCGGTGCCCCTCCACGCGTTAGCCTCACTTCCCCCTCTAGGTCTCAATGAAGCGCAGTACCAGGGGGGTCATTCCCTGCCTATTGGGGGGTCCTCCTTAACTGCGTTGTTCCTTGAGGGCGCCTCTGCGCAGGGCCACCCTCCACCAGTTTTCAGCCGACCCCCTCCGTGTGGCCCCAGGAACAACTAGATGATCTCTGCAGTCAGGACAGCCCTGCTGTGTCCCCAGTCCTCAGCAACTGCTCGGGCGGAGGACCCCCGCCCAGCCCCCACCTCTCCCCCCCCCCCCCATCCGTATGTCCACTGGGCCCCGACTCAGGCCCCGGGGGACCAGCCGTCCCACCCAACCCAGTAATTCACGCCCCTCTCACCTCCGGGCTCCGGTCTGAGCCCCGACAGATTCACCGCCCGGGGCAGGGGACCCAGCAAGTCCCCCCGCCTCGCTTCTCCTCCAACAGGCCCCGACCCAGGCCACGAGAACCCCCCGGGCCGCTCACCGGTGCTCCGTCTGAGTCCAGGCCACGAGGGCCGCTAGAGTCCCAAGGTCCGTCGCTGCTCTCCGCTCGGCTCCTGTCTGCGCCCCGCGGCGTGTTGCCCGTTCTCTTCTCTTCTCGGTCCCGGCTGGGCACCGCTCACTGCCGTCCGTATTCAGGGCTCCACGCCCCGGGGCCTGTTCTCAGGGTCGGCCCCACATGCAGGCCGTGCCACTGCCTAGGCGCCGCCGGAGCTCCTTCAAACGGTCGGTCCCGTCTGGTTCCGGCCAGGTAAGGGGCCTAGAACTGACGTCGCCACCTCGGGGGTCCCTGGGATCCGGCGTCCGGTCACACCGACGTCCCGGGGGGATAACGGCAGGCCAGCACTCCTCCCACCAGCGCGGCTCCCACGCGGGCCCAATGCTGCTGGAGGCCACCGATCGCAACCTCACTGCGTCGGCCCCCGTGGGCACGTCAGCCCCAGGGATCTGTCGCCAGTGCTTCCCTGGGGTAGGGGATCGTTATCGGTGCAGCCAGGCTGGGGATTGCACCTGGGATTTATGCGGATTCATGGCAGCCTGGCGCGGAGCTCTTCGCTCACACGTCTAACTTCAGCCTCTAAGCCACGCCCCTAAATACCACCAACCTAGTCATCCAGGTATTACCGGGTGCAATTGGATTTACCTATATCACTTTTAATTAAGGTGATACAGTGCAGATTGCATATAAATCTCGTTTATATTCCGATGCGAAAATACGTTTTACTTCCACTGAGAAAATACTGACTGCAGTGCAGATGTCTATTCTTAAAGAACGGCTACTTGCACAAGGGAAATGCATCATTGTCATCACTCCAGTGCCAGCCTTAGAGGCTGCCACAAGAGCCAGCGTTCCTAATGCTGAAGCCCCCCATCCTAGATGGATAAAGTAGGCAACTTCCTTCACAGCTGTTAATGTAGACTTCATCTTTGACCCGTCTCTACAGACGCAAGAATTTCTTCAGTATAAGCATGTTTACCCCATGCCCACTTATATCTTACCACTTGAACAATATAAATATATTGTTCACACTGATTGTTTAGCCCAACCTGCTATAGGTTCTAAAGAGCAATATTCAGCAGCATGTGCCACTGTTGTTGGGTTTATGTTGGACAGGAACTTCCAACCACAAAAAACTAGCAGGGACTGCACTGTGCAGTTGGCTGACCTGAAAGCTTTAGTTCTTGCATTGAAACATACAGATCCTGAATTCCCCACACCGTGTGCTATTCGTATTACTGCGTACAGTCCTTTAATGATGATTTACATTACTGGTGGCAAAATGGATTCAGATTCTAAAGACAACTCAATCAAGCATAAAATGCTTTGGGTTAAAGTGGCAAACTTAAAAGACAAGTTGCCACAGGCTCATGTTATACATACATTGAGTCATCCGCGTGTGGAAGCACTCTTTGTAGGGAATTCATTGACTGATGAAGTGGCCAAACCTGCAGTTGCGACTGCTACTGGTTCTGCAGTTACTCATTCTAAAAAGAGAATAGATAGCGATAACTTGGCTGCTGTCAATGCAAAAAAGACGGCACCCCTTTACCTGAAGGCTTTCCTTCTAAATATACCTACCACTTAAGTGAAGATAACATTCCTTTTGTAACTATTCCAGGAGTTTGTGACCGTTTGATTCCCAACCAAGACCGCAGACTAGCTTTAGTGATGACTGAACATGAAGGTGTTGTTTCTGCACATGCCGATGTGGCGGCCACGATTTCGCTGCTACAGCAATGTTATTGGGTGGCATGGCTTATACCAACAGGCCAAGAAATATGTCCTGTGTTGTAACACTTGTCAAAAAATTAAAGCTTTCACCGTGGTATGCCCACTGCAGACACACCTCGTAATTTGCAACAAGCCTTTTGGCTGTATTTATTGGACCATTGTGATCCACTGATTTCAGATACTGCGTATACATTTTTTTTTTAGTTGCAGTAGATTCTTGCTCTAAGTTCCTCTGGATTTGGCCACAGTGCTTAGCTGACGCTTGAACTGTTATTCAAGACATTCAAGTCTTTATCAGCACACATGCATGCAGTACACTCCACTCCACTCGGACCAGGACCAGGCCTTTGCTTCTATATCATATTGGTATACTATGGCTTATGGCTTCCCTGGGTGTACAGGTGCATTATTCCTCTCCATACCGGTCCGAGGGCAATTCTGTTGTCGAGAGGATGAACCGTGGCTTAAAGCAGTTCTTGATTAACACACAAAGCCTCTCCTAATTGTTGACCTAATTGCTAATATGTCTTCTATATGAGTGTAGACATCTCACAAAAGGTAAGACTGGTCTCACACACCACCTGGTGTCATGCTTCATCATTGGCCAGTCCTCGCCCTCTAAAAACTTGGTTTGATAGAGGGCGGGCATACACCTGAAGACAGGGATGCACTTCTAAGACTAAGTGGGGGCCCTTAACAAAAAAGTGAAATTTAAAAAGCCATTACGAATGTCAAACCTCTTTTAATGTGACTGACATCTGTATGGTATTAAAAGAAATGACCGGTGTATCGGGGATATTATAGTCCCCCACCGTATCCCTATTGGTCAACATGTTTCTGCCTAATGGCCCAACCGGGTCCGCGGCATTCATCAGGACCTATCATACATCAACGGGCTCCTACCTTACCATTCAATATTGGTGAGGTGTCCACTAAAATGGGGTGATCAAGATCACGCACCACAGTATCGCGGCTAAAATGTTCCAGCCTATGTGAAATAAGAAAACAATAAACATTCAAAGGAAAGCAACATAATCACACATTATTTTTGTGAGGGTCATTCAAAAACGCCACGTACACATGCAAAATGAGTGAGTGGCTATAAGTGCAACAAACTGTGTCAGTCATCTGTGCACTAACGAATAATGAGGGATACTTAATCCCCAACGCTTACCCTATTCCCTGGGACCTACTTGCCCCATAGGTAGAGTGAGTGAAGAAGACCCATTAGGTCGAGCGCCCTAAAAATGAGGAGAAAACGAAGAGAAAAGAACATCCATAATGATCAGAATAGATGAATAAGTGACCCGTTTCAGAACGAGCTCGGGCACAGTGATCCATGGTTGTTTAAAATGGAAGAAACCCCGCTATAGAGCGAGCTCGGACACAGTAATCCATAGTTGTCAAAAAATGGAAGAAAACGCACATTGTGCCTAGCAAACGAACATACATGCATAAACCCACACAAGCCGTTCATACTCTTACTGTAATGGAAGGGTCTCCCGCTGCTGAACCTATGACTGCATGCCTCACCTCCTCGCTGGTAAATGAGGAGAGACAGCGAGCCCTTTATATAGTAATGGCGCGAGGGTGTGGCTATCTTAATTGAAAGATAATTAAGGTAAATGAACCGACTGACGATGTCTCGGCCAAGCAGTAGGTAGTTCTGCCTGACCACTGGCTGATATCCGGTGTCTCCGAGTTGCTATAGAGATAGCTGCCTGACCTGCCTGGTAGCCAACCGGGGGAAAGTCTGTACAAGAGAGCAGCCGTGGTCGTCAATGTTTAGATGACGATGTACTGCCCCGTGTGGAAGTGTGTTCAGTGTGAGCATGCGCAGATAAAGGTACTATATTCCCAAATGATCAAGGAAGACAGCGCCCCACTTAGTCTTAATGTTTGTGGCGCCGCCCCATGAAATAGCGACCAACTGACGTGTGTGCAAGTAATTAAAGTCTACATCTACTAGAGATCAAGGCTGTCGATCATTACAAGGTGCGCGTACTTCTGGGTAAATCCAGAGTCCAAATACTCTATTGATGCCGGTCTCATGGGTCTATAATTTTATGGGTCTATAATTTATAGGCGGGGGGTGACGATGTGAACCTAGGCAGCCTGATTAAAATCGCGCAATGTACACGGAGCGCGCATACGCAGATGGTGATTCTAGACATAAGAGTTGTTATCAATATAGGTCACATGGCCCATAATATATATGCCAAAATGACAAGTAGGATCTAAGTCACGCCTTGCATTACTACAACATGGTATAGACGGTCGGCTTGAGTGCAAAATATGCGTGTCTTATTTGATACCTATTGGCAACATAGGGATTATAATGAGAATGATTTATAGCACCATTTGCAGCCAAGGAATTTTATCGTTCAGTCCCTTATCCCAAGACTTTAATCTGTACACCCATCGTTGCTCTCTGATGTGGAGTGGTCTAGTAAGGTCCAATCTATATTTTTTCATAACTTCTAGAACCACCCACTTGAGATCATTCTCCTTATGGTTTAATTCTAGGAAATGCCTTGTGAGTTTGGTGTTGCTTTTCTTGCACCTTATTGTGCTACGGTGTTCATTAATTCGGATTTTAATCTTCCTGGTTGTCATGCCCACATACATGAGATTGCAGGGGCATATAAGGAGATAGACCACGTTTTCTGTGTTACAGTTACTAAAACTGTTCAGTTTCCATGCATTCCCAGTTCCTATATCGACTTCTTTGGTGGTTATAGTCAAGGGACATGCAACACAGCCTCCACATGCATAATGACCTGTTGGTCTTTGGGTATTCCACAGGGTGATCTGATTCTCTTCTATTCTCGGGGGATCTTTGGCATGTACTAATGTATCCCGGAGATTTTTACTTCTTTTGAAGGCAAACAGAGGAGACTCCCAGTGGTAATTGGCACTATTCAAGATATGCCAGTTTTTTTTAATTATCTTCTGTACTGTGTTAGACACAGGTGTATAAGTGGTAACACATACAAGGCGATCTGTTTTTTCTTTATTTGTATCTTCCAGGAGGACCTCCCGATTATGATTCCTAGCTCTTTTTCTGGCCTTTTTAATCATTTTTTGGGATAGTGTCGTTCAAGAAGTTTCTTTTCAAGTTCATCCGCCTGAGTCATGAAATTTTCTGTTTCTGAGCAGTTCCTGCGTACTCGCAGGAATTGACCCACTGGTAGATTATCCCTTAGTGCTTTGGGATGGTAACTCTCATATAATAGAAGACTGTTCTTATCTGTAGGTTTTTATGCACTTTTGTACTGATGCCTTCTTCCGTTAGGCTGATGTCTAGATCGAGAAAGACAACATTTGTCCTGCTGATCGAATGAGTAAACCTAAGGTGATGGTCTTTCGTGTTCACCCAGTCTATAAAACTGTTGGCTGTGTCTTCGTTACCCTGCCACACGACGAGAATGTCGTCAATGTAGCGTTTCCACGTCTTAATTTGTTGAGTGTAAGGGTTATCTGTATTAAAGATGTAATTCTCTTCGAACTGATGGACGTAAAGGCATGCTAAACTGGGGGCAAATGTACTGCCCATTGATGTTCCAGTAACTTGGTGATAGATGGTGTCTTCAAATTCGAAATAGTTCTCTGTAAGAGCAATTTCAGCACATTCCATAACGAAATGGCGGGGAGTAAGGAAATTCCACTCATGATTCAACAGGATTTCTTCCACTACTGCCAGTGTGCGCCTCTGAGGAATACTTGTGTATAAAGCTTCTATGTCCATGGTGATAAGAATATCCTCTGTTGTATTAATTTGTAGATCACGCAACAGACATAGTACATCTTTTGTGTCTCTGAGATAAGATGGTGATTTCAGGGTTTAACAGCTAAAGTATTAGGTACTGGGCGTAGTTGGATCCATCACCTGTACGGGGTTTAGCAAGCCCTTAATAACCTCCCTGAGAGATCTCTGGGTAGCTGGACCCCATAAGAAGTCATTTTTGGCATTAAAATGTTTGCTCCAGTTCTTGATGGTCTAGACATTGTGGTGGCAGCCATTCCCTTTTACATAGATAATCATTGTGTTGTCTTACAGGATCTACAAGACTTCAGTGACACCCAATCCAACGAGCAGTTGAAAACGTCTGCCTCTGCGAGCATCTATGGGAAACCAGTACCTTCTGACTGGATTCCAAAAGTTGGGGATCTTGTGCAAGAGAAGGTGGCAGTAAAAAGAGTTTGGCCCTTCATACCGGGCACCAGTGCCAGTCCTCAGGGTTCAAGGTACAAGAACTGTTACCTTGCCACTGCTTCCTTGTTCCAAAGACAATAGTTTTGTCTTCATTGATCATGTCAAATTATACCATGTGGCCAATTCTAAACAGTAGGCCACGAGGAGTCCTGGGTAGTTCCTCATCTCCTCCTGCTACCATATAGAAAATTCCTCTGCAGCTAGTGAGCTGTTTTTCCACAGCTGGGAGGGGCGGAGAATACACTATAATGAATCCCTGCATCCGCATCCAGCAACATGACTGCAGTGAGTACTGGCGTTGCTACTGCATCTTCTGCAACTAATGTCTTGAATATGGATCCCCCTTCTTTGGAGCCACCTCTTCTGGATTTTTCTAGTGCGGTTGCAGTACCTGAGCCACCAGCTTCTCAACAAATTAATTCTGGCTATTATATGGATCAAGATGATTTTTCCTCTGACAGTTCTTCTGCTTTAGACACTTCGCCATTAAGGATCTGTGTTTTTATTTCATGGATGAAACAAACATCCCTTGTCCCACCTTGGATATATGTTTGGATTACACTTTCTTTGGCTTTTCTATTTTTGTGCATTGGATTCATGAGTGTGTGTTTCATGTTGATTAATGGCCATTACCTACCAGAATGCTCTGCTACAGAACTGGTCGGGGTGGTGGCCCCACACTCATCTTCACATAAGCTAAAAAGAGACTTGTCCCTCATGAACATTTCAGCTGTTCCAGCAACTGATGGAATTGTTTGGGATAAAGTTTCTTTCAATATTTTCTGACCTATGGCGAACCTGCAGATACCATATGTATTCAGGGTTTCTATGAACCTGGGTTACATTCTAATGATTGGGATGTTGAAACTGTAAACTCCATGCTCTCGTAGCTCGAATATTATACTGTTTTCGAATCAGAGGATCCGTACTTAAATTCTGCTAATTACATTGAAATGTTATCTTATCATTACGGACATCATTATTTACACCAAGCTAGTGTCCAGCGTACCATTTTTTATTATACACAGTGGGAACATTGCCCTACTCCCTCGCACTAAGTTTCTAAAACATATAGGGAAAAATTCACATATTTCTCAGGATATGATGCATCGGACCCAATATCATATTATTTTAAATTAGTCCCTATTCTACCAAAGAAATATATGCTCACGCAAACTAAGCTAATATATACTGCTTTGTTTGTCACACAATTGGCTGTCAAGGGCTATGATTATTGGAAAGATTTGGGGTACCAAACCTTGGAAAGTTCAGTGGACAGAAACCTAGTTCCGCACATGTGGGATTCCAACACAAATGATCTTCCTGAATGACACGGTCCAGCAGATTACCTGTCTGGGCCTGGCTAAAATAAGAGATGAATTCCCCAAATGTTCCCTCCATTGCATGTTTGGAAAACTGGCAAAATTTGACAAATCATACTGAAGGACAACTCAATAGTTTGATTCAGAGTGGTATATTTAATTCCACACTTTCAGGTTCTCACGGCTGGTTATTGTGGCTGATAGACCCAAATTGTTGTCGCACTCGTTTTCGGGATTCCACACTGGGGCTCAAGCCTAGCAGACCCGATCCCCGTTACTCCCCCACTCACAACATTCAGGTATTGTTACCACCTATCGGTGGGGCAGTTGTGTCAACAATGGTTGGAACATTCCACAATGTCTGCAGTAAAACAACATCTTTCTCTCCTGTCCGAAGACATGGACGTATCAGATTTCTTATTTGGCTCATAGTCTCCACGTTCTAAAAGATTTATTTATGCTACATATAAAAAATTTGGAAATTGTCACAAATTGAAGATACTACAAGTTTAAGACAAATTGATCAAGGTAATTGAAATGAAGTGCTCACTGTTGTTGATAGTATTAATACACTGTCTTCTATTTATAATTTGAATAACACTGTTATTGATATCATGCAAAGTGACATGTCGACATTATATCATGGGCAAAGTCAGCTTAGATCTATTATGCAGTTGAGCTGGACACTGCAAACCCTCAAAGAATAACCGCGTACCCTGCGCTACCTAAATTCCAGTCATTTATTTTTGCCCTTTATTCTGATATGCAAACAACAATTGATGGCAAAAAAAATGTCATAATACACAATGTTACACCTGTAGAAATTAGAACAGCTCCCATTTACAATAGCCGAGGTTAATACACCGCATAATATCTTTGCCTATTTCATCATTTCAGTTCACAGCTTGCATGAAACATTTCCCAGCCGGTAGATATGAACCCCTAGGAATCCGCTTCATTCATGACTTATGGTCACTTCCATTTTCGTATCATTGTGAATGTGCCAACGAAGAGGTGAAGGAATGAGACTCTACTATCCGACACTCACTTGTTTGCAAACATGTGACCATTCATGGCGCATGTAACGCGTCTGTAGCGAATTTGGCCTGTTTTCTAAAAGGAATACCAGCCCTCGCAATACTTGCTCTTATTACTGTCCTCTCAAATGGAAGTTATTTAATGTTAAGCGATCAAGACTGTTGCGGAATGTGAGCTGGGATCCCATACATTTTATCAGTTTTCCAGATCCTCACATACTGTAATAACGTTCTTTTTCTTCCCAGTTAAAGGCGTATGGTTAGCCCATTGTGGCCTTCCATTCCAACTTTGAAGGCAGATTTCAACAAGCTAAGCAGACTCAAACCACTATTGTTTCAAAAAGATGTAGCACCAACATCTGCTCGAGAAACTTTTGAATTACAAGTTGCAAGGACATCCAGTAAGATACAGTCCTTGTTAAACACAAACCTTCCATTACATTTTGGCAAATTAGTTTATTAAATATTTAATGCATCTAATATGGCCAGCCTTGCTCATTTTTTAAAAATTGTTGGCTCTGGCTTGGTCAGTAATTTCAAACAATCTTTGGAGTAATACCGTTATTTATTCCTTTTCTTTTTTTCTAATGTTTTCGGGGATTTCCTACTGCTGTTATTCCTCATTTGCGTCATTTTGTTTCTATTTGTGTTTCTTCGCAATGGATGTTCCATTTGCAAGCCCACTGGAACTACCACCGCTCCAGCTGTGCTGTGAGCGCATGCTTCGACTCTTTGGCTCCTTATGCTCCAAGGACTAGACTTTGATTGGTCATTGTCATTCCGACCTGCCTGGTTTACCTGCGTGCAATCAGTGTTTCACTGCCTCTGGTGCCCCTTCAAATGGGCACTAGATATTTGCTTGGCTTTGCAGACGCCTGCTCCCATGGACATTGAACTGCTAATGAGTCACTTAGCGGCCCATTTTCAGAGTTGTCCGTTGGGCCTACGACTTCTTCAGAATGCGAGCTATGAGCCACTCCTAGAGGAGACGAGTGCATCAGCACATAGAATCCTACATGCTGGCTTTAATAACTCGGAACCTGGTTACCTGGCTACTTTCTCAGCAACGGCTGAGACCGAGGATCATGTCTGTTCTTTTGAACTTGTGGTTTGGGCTGTAGATCAGTCGTCTGTGGAGACTAAATCCGTTTTGGATTCACTAGCCTTTGAATTTGCGACTGACATCATGGATACCCTGACACACCTTAATTCGGATATCTTTTCAAAATTTGCATTTCACGTGTTATTCAAATTTTTTATAATGTGTATCGGCAATGCTTTGAATTTGCTTATCTTGTGCCTTAAACCCTTTATCATTTACTTAGTTTTTACATTACTCTCCTGACCAGAGGGGGGTGTCATGAGTCTCCTATAGGGTCCACTGTAGTTTTTCCCCATGTTAGTTCAACTGCACACATAGTAGGCCGCTTTTGCTTTGCACATGTTACAGAGTAATACACTTGTTTTTGTACCACACTGTTGTTTTCAAAATAGGCTGCACATGTTTTGTTATTTAAATTTTCTGTTGGGATTGAGTCTGAACATCTTGTGCAAGGCCAAACAACATTGTGCCCTGTATTTTCTCTGTGGTCGGATACTAACACCTAGACATAATAGAGAAATTCAGCTGCTGTTTTTCGAACAAGACATCTCCTATTATATAAGCCAAGACTTGACGTTCCAAAAACTGAGAGGAGCGAGGCTTGCAGAGAAAAGGTCCTGAGACCAAACAGCTGCGCGTCTGCGATGTAGACCAACTGATTATGACCGTCCAGCACGGCGCCTGGTGCTAATCCCAGAGATCTCTAATATATCACTGTGTTCCCATAGCGAGGGTAGGCTTAGGCAGATTTGCCATTTGCTATGACAGGCATTTTCATTGTGTACAGTTAAATAATCATGCTAATCATATTGTTGACTTGTATTTGCTTTTTAACCGCTTAACCGCGGCGGCAATTCCGCCGCGGTGCGGCGGTTTAGCGGAGTGGGCGGGGCCGCGACGGCCAACGGACGTTCGCAGCACTACAGAGGTAGTGCTCGCGACGGCCGTTGGCCGACGGGCGCACGCAACGGGTTAATTGCAGCACAGTTGCTTCATGATAGAACACGATAGCTTCAATAAATATTGTAAGCTTTCTTCATGCCTCTTTTTTGGTCATTGTGGACACGTATGGGTGAGAGAACGAAAGGTGATGACTTGTTCCCTTGACCCCTGAGAGGGTTCGGAGTGTTGTGTTCTGAGGTGCTAACTTGTCACTCTGTAAGTTTAGGATGTCAGGTAGAGCACTATGAGTTAGTCACCATACCACCTCAGTACCTATGGACCCAAATCCAGACTAAGTCCCTACATACTGATGTTCTGTAATCCCCGGCATATTTCTGTTTCAAATTCCCTTCAACACGGTCAGCCTCCACTCTCGTGAGGTGTGTTTCCTGGAGCATAGTAACTCGTATCCACCCTACGTATGAGATATCCGTGTATGTTGTGTCAATTAGCCGCTAACCCCATCCACCGAATGTTCCATGTCAAACATGAGGCCAGTTTGTGTGTCAGCCATTCTATGTGTAATGTGAAATTGACCTCACTACCGTCCTAGCCTCCCCCTGCTCCCCCTCACCCCCCGCCATGTATCCCCAGTTCCAACTCATCAGGTCCAACAATCCCCCAAGACAGCAAATTAACAAACAAACTCAAAACTCCCCAACCCAAGAGCAGTCCAGCAATGGCTGACTGCCCAAACTTTAATAGTGAATTCTTAGATGCAAACATAAGTCCACTCAACCTCCGGTAGAGGCCCAACGGGATGGGTGGGTGAGTTTGTGAAGTCCAGGTCCGTACTGGCCCAGCAACACAATGCCTCCCTCGTTTGCAACAGGAGAAAGTTTGCAACCAACAGTATCTCCCAAGGCAGCACCCCTGGCCCACAGGACACCAGCCGCCAGTAGTGGCTGCCGCTTGACCCCCCCCATCCAATGCCATCATTCCAGTACAACAGCAGGCCAGTCACAGCGGGTCAGGGAGGCCCCCTCATCAGCTTCCCCGCAGGCGGGAACCCGGAACCAGTGCCAGCTAAGATGGGTCATGACCAGCCATGTGCCCTTTTGTCCAGGCTCTCACGTAAAAGTCATGGTCATCTTCATCCTAGAGCAAAAGAACTACGTTACATAATTGCAGGTATTGTTCTAGGCTCATTTTCATAATCGTACTCTCAACATATCGATTGTGTAAGGAACCCCAAGACTATCTTTTTGGTATAAAAGAACCATACCGAACACTAGATAGAGGAGAAGCATCCACGCTGACATAAGACGCTGAGATCCCTGCACGCAGAAACACCAGCACGCAGTGGTCTGACATCCCTTGCAGGGTGTCCATCTCGAGACCAAGATGTGGTCCTTCGTGCTCTCCATCAGGTAATGAGGTTGGCTCTTTCCTAGGGGATTCTTGGCTTTACTCCCCCATACGTGCTAGGTACACTTAGATAGGGTCTACATTGTAGGAGTACGCTCGATTACTATCATGTATCTATATGTCTGAATATATTCCCTGTTTTAGCACCATGTAGAATTGTACCTTTTATTTACTCTGTTGATGCTTGTAATCTTTTACATCTTTTTATGTCTAATGATTGTAGCAGGAAACCTGTTTTATACTAGAATGACGCTTGTTCAATAAATGCTTAATGAAAACGTCCCCATCATTTATTCTGTGTAACTCTGAGACCAAGTGAGCACGAGTGACTGAGCGAAAAGAAGTGTACTGTTTCCACGATCCCTGAAGGATCAAGGGTTGTCATGTTCGATAGTTGCTAGAAACTATTAGCTCCTTGGTGAGGTTAGGGGGCTTATGGGGGCACTGAGCGCTAGCTCATCTAAAGGCTAACATATCCTTTGGGGGTGTCTGGAAGCAGTCTGGACTTCAATCCCTTAGTCTATGTTGTCTAAACGCGCAGATCCTATATATTCGTAGGAACTACACAACAGTCTGTGGTGTCACCAATGGGAGGTCGTCGCTGTCCAGAGCGGTGTCGTCCGAATCAGAGGACCTTCACTGGTGTCCCAGGAACTGGCCGCCCTCAAAGTTCGAATATCTATGTTCAGTGATCTTGGCTGCCTTCTCTAGTGCCGCCTCACTGTCTTTCTCCGTTTGGGATCTGGAGGGCTTCTTGAGGGCCCTCCTTCCAGAATTACGGCGGATTCGTTTCCGGGGTCTACACCTGGTCCCAGCTGCCACCATCCCGCCTGGCGCTGGTCTATTCCCCAGCTTTATAGGCCTCAAGTCACTCCCAGGCCTCTTTCGGAAGATTCTCAAATTGTGTGGTGCCATCTAACATAATCTTAAGTTTCACTGGGAAAAGCAGGTAATATTGTAGCTCCTCTTTCAGTTGGGCCTGCTTCATCACTAGGAATGAGTCCCTCTTGGACTGCATGCTTGCCGTATGGTGCGGATAGATGGACACTGTATTATTATTGTTAGACCTGGCATCCTTGGCGTGGGTCTCCCTTCCATTTTTTCGTAATGCCTCCACTGTTGCCGATATGTTTTTGCTGGACTAGATGCTCATGGGCACTTTGCCGCTGCTAATCAGTGCCAAAGTGCAAGTGCTCCCTATCGTTAATTGATATATGTATTAGTGACTCCATGATTGGATGATTGGTTTACTTGTCAGTCCCTAGTACAGTGCACTCAGTGTGCCCAGGGCTTGTAAATCCAATGCCGCTGGTGGGCTTGCAGCACTGGTTGTGCCACCCACA